>CM053033.1:124474781-124491452 GCA_028564925.1 Lithobates sylvaticus
GTTGATGCTTTTTTTGAAGCTTGGCAAATGTATGTTGTGTTTTTTCAATTTGCTTTAAAGAGGCCCAGTAGAACCCTGGCTGAGTAGTAGTACCCCCACTTAGCAGATTCCCCTGCTCAGTAATTGCCCCAACATTCCTGATTCCCCCCCCCCCCCCCCCCCCACCTCACTCAGTAGTAACCTTTTAGCTCTGCCGATCCTCTGGTTTTCTGATCTTTTCTCTCCGGTCCCTGCTCACCTCCCACTATATTGCTGCCATGCTGCTCACTACATGTGACGTCTGCTGGTTTCTCCTGCTCTGCTGTTCCTCTTTGGTCCCTGCCCATCACCTGCGTTAAGCACTCTCAGGTTACATCTTTGATTCAGATCAAGAGATTCTGACTGAATCCACCTTTTGAATTTGATTCCAAGCCTAATTGCATATCTTCTATTTATAACTTTGTTCTTCCTAATTATTAGGAGTAGCAGCTCTGAATACTTGTTCTGCTCACATTGTGGTCTCTTATTGCAGGGGCAGCAGAAAAGGGAGCTCTTGCTGAAGAGCGAAGTGTGGAATCTCAATCTTCTGAGGTAGTACAAGTTTTTATAGCTAATCTCGGGGTCTGTATTACCATTTCAATTTTTTTTATGGCCGCTATTACTGAGCTGATTTTCTGCCTGGCAGGGGGTGAGTGGAGGACGTGCCCTGAAAGTGACCATCCAGCTTCGAAGTGAAAGTCGTACTACAGCTCTGCAACCCGCCTGTCTTGAAAAGAACAGCACAGCCGGTAGCTCAGTGCAAAGTCAAGCCAGATTCTGCTGCTATGTGTGCAAAACCAGCTACCACAATCTACAGGTACTAACTAGTACATTGCTTTCTGAATGCTGCTGGAGAGTAAATTGGCTTGTCCAACAGTGACTGAATGTCTAACATTTTCTAGAGAAGGTTAAAGCAGAGGTCCGGTCGTTTGTCGCTGCTTACTTTTTTAATAAGGGCACTTATCTGTCCAGTGAGCCCACGATGTGGCTTCACTGCCCGTTTCCTACTGCGCATGCGCGAGCCGCACGGCACTTTGTGAATGGCCCTGTAGTTTTCTGGGACACACACATGTCCCAGAAGGCAGCGGGGCAGCTTGCTGAAGTGAAGGAACAGCGCCGCGGAATAGGAAGAGGCAGATTAGGAAGACTGCCTAGCAACAGGCATTTCTGGTAAGTTTAAAAAAAAACATTTTTTTTCTATATATATATATATATATATATATATATATATATATAATATATATTATATATATATATATATATAATAAAATAAATAAAAATACATTTTTTTTATTTTTTGTAGCATGTTAATGTCATTTTTAATTTTAGGGTGGGCCTCCGCTTTAAGCCCAAATTAAGTTACAGTAATGCCATCAGATAGACTTTGTACTAGCAGCCTTCATTTTCCATTTGCCCTTCACAGCAGTTGTGCAGGGATCCTAAATGTGATTGTACAGTTCAATGAGCATCTGAGTTGGACTTTGTGCACTCAGTAATCAGCACTCGGTAGCAGACCTGATGTTTTACTTTTATATTTCACTATCTATATCTGTACACCTATACACAATCTTTTGATTTACAGTTAATACAATAATGGGATTTTAAAAGTAGATCAGATATGCGGTCTCTCTAAAACCTCCTATGGAGCTGTATGAAAGGAGGGAGAGTAGTTGCCATTGTGGTTCATATATTGTTTTCATTTCAGTTTTAAACTGCTAAGATCTGTAAACCACAGCAAGGAAAATGTCAATTGGGGATAATGGGCCTTTACAAATGTAAAAAAAGTTTTGGTTAAGTCCAGTCCAAATTTTTTTTATTTTACTTCTTCTTTTTTTTTTTTTAATCCAACAAAAGTGTTTATTTAAATTGCACGGGTACATTACACTTGAGGCAACATTAAATTCAGAACAATTATACTGTTCGCACATGCAATACAAAGGCTTCAGCATTATCAGTACAGTTTCTGTTAACCAATGTGCCATGGCAAATTTCACCATTCCATATCACCTATCCTTTATTCATCATTGCTGCACTGCACGTATTCACATTCTTAATTTATTCCCAACAGTCTGTCTATTATCATATCCTCTGGAGCTAAGCCTGGCGTGTCCAGCCATTTTTCCCAGAGTTTCTCAAATTTTTGTGGGATACCTCTGTGTTGATAGATCAGTTTTTCCATCTTTAAAGTCCTACCTATATTTGCAATCCATTCCTTTGTGGTCGGGGGTTCCTCGGCCCGCCAATGTATCATAATTAACTTCCTGGCCTGGAATAGGACTCTGTGTACTGCCTCCCTACAGCTTTCCCCCCATCCATTTTTTCTCCAGTCGCCTTTCAGTACAACCCTGGAGAGAGCGCAGCTCCACCCACGTTTGAGGAAACACTTGCAAATTTTTCTTTAAAACTCCTCCTCTTCCACCATGGCCTCAGTTATTGTGTTTCCTCCGCCATGGATGGAAGCACTTGTGGGAACCAGAGCTGCGTTCCCTCCAGGGGAGGGGAGGTAGCCTACCTTGAGCTGTTTTTTGCAGCAGACCATCCCAGCCCCCCCCTAGTACGAGCGGGGGGGGTTCCGGAGTCCCCGACCTTCTCCAGCTCACGGGAGCGGTGGCCGGCAGGAAGTCGAGGCGTCTGTACCCCTGGGGCCGTTCGAATCTCGCGCGGTACGGCTTGCGGATTGGGTCCCCTGGCGGGCGGATGACGCGGCGGCCAGTGACGCGGCTTCCTGTGCGGGCGGGACGACTGTGGTTCCGGTCGTCTGGAACGCAGGGGGCGGGTCTACAGACTGGTGCTTCCGCTTCCGGCGTGCGTAGTGACGCTGAGCCCGGGAAACTTAAAAAGCGTCTGTTTAGTTCATTCGCCCCGCTGCGCTCTCTGCAACAAGATGGATGAGAGATCTGCAGCAACGGTGGAGACAGGCACCCCAAGCACCGGTCAGGCCCAGGTAAGAGGGGCACAATGGTGCTTTTGATTCTTCTCCTTATGGGCTGTTTTTTCTCCTGTTTGGTTGTTTTCATTCCTCCCCAAGGGGGGTCCTGTCACTACAGGGTCTGAGGTCACTTCCTTCAGTCCTGTAGTTAGGTGGTTGCTGCACACAGGTGGTTACTTTTTCTGTCTGGTGGTGGTTTATCATAGCACTAGGATTAGCAGTAAACAAGCTTTTATTTCTGTCCCTAGGAAACGGTTTCAGGGAAAGTAAAGAGAGCAAACCCTCCAGGAAAGAGATGCCCTGTGTGCAAGAACCCTTTGCGTGAATCTTGGCAGAAGGCTTTATGTAGGTCTTGTATCAAGGAGATAGTGGAGGAGGAGTCCTCTCAGCAATACGGCGAGCTATTTTCTTCAGTGCAAGAGATAGCGAGCTCGTTAAGCTCCGTCAAGACACTTTTGGTCCACAGTCCAGCAGGTCAGGGCGGTAGCCAGCAACCACCAGCAAGTCCTAGAGCATCCACCTCCAGGCAGAGGGAGGTAGCGGACTCAGAGGATGAAGGGGCAAGTACTCTCCCTTCCCTCAGAGATTCAGAGGAGGAGGTTGAAGAGGAGGATGACAGCCGTGGTTCCAGGTACAAGCTGTCTTTAGAGGAGGTAGATGACCTCCTGAGGGCTATCTATACGACCCTGGACATCCAGGAGGAAAAAGTCCAGTTGTCTGTACACGATAGAATGTATCAGGGGCTGGATGAGGTTAAATCCAGGGTTTTTCCTGTTCATAAGGTGTTGACAGACACGGTTAAAAAAGAATGGAAGGACCCAGAGAGGGGTCCTTTCCTTTCTAAGAGCCAGAAAAGACGCTTTCCCTTTGACGAAAAAGAGTCAGAGGTGTGGAACAGAAAACCACGTGTGGACGCAGCCTTTTCACAGGTATCGCGTAGGACAGACTTGGCCTTTGAGGACATGGGGGTACTCAAAGATGCCATGGATAAAAGAGCATATACTCTTTTAAAGAGGGCATGGGATTCAGCATCTGCCAGCCTCAAACCAGCTATGGCATCCACGGTAGTGGCTAGGAATTTAGAGTGTTGGATAAATTGCAGAGCCACGTGGAAGCAAGCACACCACGTAAGGACTTGATGGAATCCTTTCCACTAATCCTTAGAGCGGTGAAATACATGGCTGATGCCTCTGCGGAGTCCATCAAAATGGCAGCCAGATCTGCGGCCCTGGTGAATTCCGCCAGGAGAGCTGTCTGGCTTAAAACGTGGTCAGGTGACACAGCCTCCAAGGTTAGGTTGTGTGGTCTGCCCTTTTCAGGGGATCTGCTGTTTGGGCCAGAGCTGGAAACAGTGCTGGACAGAACGGCAGACAAAAAGAAGGCCTTTCCTGCAAAGAAAAAACAGGCAGGAAAAAGGAATTTTCGTCCTGTTCAACAGTCCCGTAAGGGTGGGGAAGACAGCAAAAGTCGCTGGAACCCCCAGAAGGGTAGAGGTAAAGGAGGAATTTTGTTCAAAACTCCCTCCAGTCAACCCCCTAAGGATAAGTGACTGCTCTGCTCCAGTGGGAGGAAGGTTGTCCGCCTTCCTTCCGCAATGGAGCCAGTGTTCCTCAAGTCAATTCGTGAGGAACATTGTGGCACAGGGATACAGCCTGGAATTTTCCAACATTCCCCCAAACAGATTTTATGTCACAACCCTTCCGAGGGATCAGGACAAAGCCTCTGCCATGAGGAGCCTTTTGGAGGATCTGATTCAACAGGAGGTGATCGTTCAGGTTCCAAAGGAACAGGAAGGCCATGGGTTTTATTCTCACATCTTCCTAGTGAGAAAACCTTCGGGCAAATATCGATTGATACTGAATCTAAAAATTCTGAATCAATCGATACGATACAAGCACTTCCGCATGGATACAATCCATACAATAACAAGGTTGTTATCCAAAAATTGCTTCATGGCCTCCCTGGATCTGAGGGACGCCTATCTACATGTCCCGATCGCCCAATCCTCCCAGAAGTTCCTCAGGTTGGCAGTGAATCTAGGGTCGTCAGTCTGGCACCTACAATTCAGGGCCTTGCCGTTCGGGCTGTCGTCCTCCCCCAGGATCTTCACCAAGGTCATGGCGGAAGCCCTGGAACCACTGAGGTTGAGGGGAATCTCAGTGGTCCCATATCTGGACGATCTCCTGTTTTTTGCGGACTCCAGGGAACAGGTGCTGTCGAATCTTCAGATAGCACAGGCTCACCTGGGGGACTTAGGGTGGCTTCTCAATCTGGAGAAGTCAAACCTGGTTCCAAGCCAGGAAGTAGTTTTTCTAGGGTACACCATCAATTCTACCCTGCAAAAAGTTTTTCTTCCGCAAGAAAAGGTGGAAAAGATCCTGACGGCAGTAAAACAAATTCAGACGAACCAGGTGGTTTCAGTCCGATCAGCCATGAGGGTGTTAGGTCTCTTTACAGCCTCTATCCCAGCTGTCCAGTGGGCCCGGTTCCATTCCAGACCTCTTCAGGCAGAAATCCTGCAGGTCTGGTCTCATCGGGTTCCACTAGAAAAGAAGTTCAGCCTCACCTCAAAAGTAAAACGGGCTCTGTGGTGGTGGCGAGACACAGCCAATCTCACAAAGGGCCTTCCCTGGTTCTGGCCGCTAGACAAGCGCCTGACGACGGACGCGAGTGCCTGGGGTTGGGGAGCCCACCTAGACGGGCTGACGGTCCAAGGGACTTGGTCCAAGGCAGAGTCTCGGAGATCCTCGAATTGGAGAGAACTCAAGGCTGTGTCGCTGGCCCTTCGGGCTTTTCAGCACGTAGTAGAGGGACAGCATGTACAGATCTTGTCGGACAATATGACAACGGTAGCATATGTCCTAAAACAAGGGGGGACCAGGAGCAGGGGTCTCATGGAATTAGCCAGGCATCTATTCGCATGGGCAGAAAAAAGCGTGGCCTCCCTCTCAGCAGTCCATCTAAAGGGCTCTCTGAATCTCTGGGCAGATCTTCTCAGCAGGAAGAGACTGGTGGAAGCAGAATGGAGCCTAAATCAGGAAGTCTTCTTGATGATCGCCAGTACTTGGGGCTTCCCCCAGGTGGACCTGTTTGCAAATCAGCAAAACCACAAGGTCCAAAAATACTTTTCTCTTCACCGAGAAGATCAGGCCATAGGTCTAGATGCATTAGCCCATCCTTGGCATTACCGTCTGTGCTATGCCTTTCCCCCCTTTCCTCTGATACCGGTGGTCCTGAGGAAGTTCAGGGAAGAGAGGACCAGCATGATTCTCATCACGCCCTTCTGGCCAAAAAGACCCTGGTTCTCGGCTCTTCTAAATCTAGCCACAGAACCCCCGTGGAAGGACCTTCTGACACAAGGGTCAGTGATCCATCCAGAGGCAGGCAGGCTGCAGTTAACCGCCTGGTTTCTGAAGAAGATCTCTTAAGAGCTAAGGGTTTGTCTGAGGGACTAGTAAGGACTTTACTCTCAAGCAGGAAGGAAGTGACTCGGGCCATCTACCTGAAAGTCTGGAAGAAGTACAACTCGTATTGTACTCTTAGAGGGTTCCAGGTGAAAAATACCAGTTCAGTACTGGAATTTCTCCATGAAGGAATGGAGAAAGGTTTGGCAGCCAGCACCCTGAAAACTCAGGTGGCGGCCCTTTCTGTTTATTTAGAAAAAACCCTTTCCAGGGAAGCTTTAATTTCCAGGTTTTTCAGGGCAATGGCACGGAATAGGCCAGTTCCCCTCAGGAATTTTCCCAGTTGGGATTTATCCATAGTCCTTCAGGGTTTAACGGGAGCTCCGTTTGAACCTCTTAAGGACTCTTGTTTAAAAAATTTAGTTTTAAAAACAATTTTCCTAGTAGCCATTACGTCGGCTAGACGAGTGAGCGAATTACAGGCTCTGGCAGTTACAGAGCCTTTCCTAAGGATTTTTCCCGATAGGATAGTGCTGCAGATAGACCCAGCCTTTCTTCCCAAGGTATCTTCAGAGTTCCATCGTACCCAACAAATAGTGTTGCCTACCTTTTCCTCCAACCCTACTGAAGTACGCGCTAAAATACTTATATCTATGTATTAATTTGTCTAGTCCCTATAATGCTACTGTTAATATCACAATAATACGAGGTTAGCTATGAAGCCAAACACACGGCTAGGAATAATCAAATATTACCGTATTTATCGGCGTATAACACGCACCGGCGTATAACACGCACCCCAAGTTTAGGAGAGAATTTTAAGGAAAAAAAGTTTTAGGAGAGAAGTTTAGGGAAAAAAAAAAAAACTTACATTTAAGCGTTATTTGCAGCTTGCCCAGCGTCATTTGCAGCTTGCCCAGCGTCATTTGTAGCTTGCTCAGCGTCATTTGCAGCTTGCCCAGCGTCATTTGTAGCTTGCTCAGCGTCATTTGCAGCTTGCCCAGCGTCATTTGCAGCCTTTCCCAGCATCATTTGCAACCTGCCCAGCGTCATTTGCAACCTGCCCAGCGTCATTTGTAGCGTTGCCCAGCGTCATTTGTAGCTTGCCCAGCATCATTTGTAGCTTGCCCGGCGTCATTTGCAGCTTGCTAGTGTCATTTGCAGAACTTCCACACCAACACAGGGGAGGAGGCCTTTCATACCTTAGATGTGATATTACATGAGTTCATATTGAATCCAACACCTACCAACACAGGGGAGGAGGCCTTTCATACCTTAGATGTAAGGAGGTGTCTTCTCCATTTCCTAGCAGTTACTAGGGAATTCAGGAAGACGAATGCTCTGTTTGTAATCTTTTCAGGTACTAGAAAAGGGGAAAAAGCCTCCAAGAGTACTCTAGGTAGGTGGCTTAGAGAGGCAATTTCGGAGGCATACAAAGCTAGAGGAGAATCCCCTCCCTCCGGAATTGCTGCCCATTCCACTAGGGCAACAGCAGTGTCTTGGGCCGAGAGGGCCGGTGCTACGCCTGATCAAATCTGCAAGGCGGCCACGTGGTCAAGTTACTCAACTTTCCTTCGGCACTACAGACTGGACTTGCTGTCAGCTGCGGATCAAGCCTTCGGCAGGAAGGTACTGCAGGCAGTGGTCCCACCCTAGGGTAAGCTTCTCGGTTATCCTCTCCAGGGTTGTCCTGAAAGGCGACTGGAGAAAATACCTAGTTAGACTTACCGGTGACGGTATTTCTAAGAGCCTTTCAGGACAACGCCTAGTTCCCTCCCTTGTGTTTCTATGTTTAAAGATGATACAAGTATCTGTCATGGTTTGTTTGTGTTCTCTGTGCTTTATCTTCCAGTATGCCGGAGGTAACAATAACTGAGGCCATGGTGGAAGAGGAGGAGTTTTAAAGAAAAATTTGCAAGTGTTTCCTCAAAGTGGGTGGAGCTGCGCTCTCTCCAGGGTTGTCCTGAAAGGCTCTTAGAAATACCGTCACCGGTAAGTCTAACTAGGTATTTTTCTCCTGACTGTAACTTGGCCAGTTCTGTGTACGTGTCATTCCACCAAATTGGACTATATTCCGTGTAGCCGTCTGCCTTTTGAATGTATTTGGCCTTATTCCAGACTTTCTGAATTAGGTTAAGCGTAGGAAATCTCTTATGTGGTTTGGCGAAGGACAAAGCCTCCAATGCCATGGGTACAGGGCCTCTACGGACATTGTGCAGCAGTAAAGTGTGTGACGAGCTTGGTGTAGCACTGTCTCCCCCCTCCGGTATTGGGAACATCCCAACAAGGTGCTGCAGCTGTGCAGCCAGGTAATAGAGCCATGGATTCGGCATTGCCAATCCCCCACTGTCTTTAGGCCTTTGCAAGTGTTCTAATTTGATCCTAGGGTGTTTATCCTTCCATATGAGACTGCAGAAAATGGCATTTATAATGTGAAATGTTTTTAAGGGGATGACCATAGGGGTCTTATGAAGGAGGTATAACAGTTGCGGCATAAGGATCATCTTAATTAGATTCACCCTACCCGCAACCGAAAGAGAGTGCCTTCCATGTTTTAACTTTGTCCCTGAACTTTATCAGCAGTGGGGCAACATTTAGGTGTATAAAGTCCCTGGGTTTGGCAGAGATATGGATACCCAAGTACTTGATGGTCGTGGCCACTGGTATAGGACAGGCGGAATTAATAATTTGTGTATCATCTCCATCCAGTAGGAGTAGTGCAGACTTGGACCAGTTAATTAACAGTCCAGAAAACTTCCCAAATTTAGTAATAGTGGTCATGGCTTCTTTCAGTGAGGCATCCGTATCTCCCAGTAAGAGTAGAGTGTCATCCGCATAAAGCATGACCTTTTCATGTAAATTCTTGTATTGGAATCCCACTATGCTCTGGTTGGCCCTAATCCCCATGGCCAGTGGCTCGATTGCCAGGGCGAAGAGGAGGGGGGACAGGGGGCATCCCTGTCTCGTACCCCTCAACTCAAATTCTCTAGAAAGTGATCCGGATCCCCTAATGGCAGCCCGGGGCTGACTGTATAGAAGTTTTACCCAGGTGATATAATTGGGGCCGAACCCAAATTTCAGTAAGACCGCCCACAGATAGTTCCAGTCTATACTGTCGAACGCTTTTGTGGCGTCCAGTGACAGCAGAGCCCTGCTGCCCTTGTTGTCCGCCTGTGTCTGCATGTTGAGATAGAGCCTCCTTAAATTTACTGCAGTAGATTTATTGGGCATGAAGCCTGCTTGGTCTCCATGCACAATAGATGTGATCACCCCATTTAGCCTGACGGCCAGTGCCTTAGCCAGAATTTTTACATCACTTTGAAGCAAAGAGATCGGACGGTAGGACCCAGGGTCCATGGGGTCTTTCCCAGGTTTCAGTAGGAGAACTATGTTTGCTTTTGACATAGACTGAGGGAGGTTACCCCCTGTTTTGGCTGCATTGAAGACCTGGGTGAGCTGCGGTATTAGTACTTCAGCAAATTGCTTGTAAATTTCTATAGGTAGTCCATCTTCCCCTGGGGCTTTGCCATTAGGAAAGGTCCCTGCAGCTGCCTGCAGTTCCTCCGATGTAAGTGGGGCCTCCAGGAATTCCCGCTGGCTAACGGAAAGTTCCGGGAAGTCCAACTGGTCCAGGTATAGATCCAAGTCTTCTTGGGTATACGCCTGGCCCGGACAGTACAGAGTTTCATAAAACCTAGTGAGTTCCTGCATTATTAGATCTGGCTGACTCACCAGAGTGCCCGCTGGGGTCCTAATTGCCCCTATAGCTGGCGAGCGTTGATGAGAGGCAGAGATCCGCGCCAAGAGGCGCCCAGTCTTCTCCCCCTCCTCAAAGAACGCCAGTTGCTTAAAAAAGCGTTTTTTTTCCGCCGAGGAGGATAGCAGGTGTTGATACGCACTCTGTGCAGCCTGCCATGACTCCTTATTCAACTCAGTGGGGTCATCTATGTATGTCTGCTCTAGCTCTTGAGTTTTAGTTTCAACCTCCTGCAGTAAAGCTGTCAAATCCCGCTTCACTTTGTTCATTTCAACAATCCCCGTAAATGCGCCTTGAAGGTGTCCCATTGTATTGTTCTGGAACCATTTGGATCCTGGAGGGCAAAGAACCCACGCATGCTCCCCTCAATCTCCTCATGGGAGCGAAATAGTTTCAGCCAAAAGGCGTTAAATTTACAGGGGGCCTTAGGCATATTGTTGGGAGGGGCCACTATAAGTTGAACCACCAAAGACGAGTGGTCAGAAATACTACGGGGTCTATGAGTGAAGTCTGCCACATACGGGAGCATGCTCAGATTCCCCACCCCAAATCAATCCTGGACAAAGAGCCATGAGTTTTAGAAAAACATGTAAATTGTTTTGCGTCCGGGTTACGGTGTCGCCAGACATCAACCCATCCCACCTCTTGCAACAACCGCGCCAGAGGGGTGCCCCTGGGGAGGGCAGAGGGTCTAGGGCTGGGGTGCCTATCCGCCACCAAATCCAGACAGCAGTTAAAATCCCCGAGTACAAGCAACGGCACATCAGGCCTACCATCCAGAAAAGTCAGGAGCCGGAGTACCGCTGTCGTGAACGGTGGGGGGATGTAAATGCAAGCCAATACACATATCAACGTATTAAATCTACAGTGTAGAAAAACAAATCTCTCCTCCTTCTCTATGACACTTTCAAATTCCTGGTAGTCCAGGGCAGCATGTATCAATACACTTACCCCCCTTGAAAAGGAGGTATGTGTAGAGTGGTAAGCTTTCCCTAGCCATGAATATCGTAAAAAACATTCCGTTTCAGTGGTCAAATGTGTTTCTTGGAAACAGATTACCCCAGGGAGAAATTTCTTCAAGCACATGAAAGTCATAGTCCTCTTTAAGGGGGAATGTAGGCCCCGAATGTTCCAAGATACCAAGGGGATTTTAGCCATGTATCCTAACCATGAATGTCCTGTGGCGGATTATGTGTGGGTGCAAACATACATACGGTCCATCAGATAAACGTGCGGGCAGCCTCCTGTATCCCAGTCTTAGTGTGTCTTCTGTGTAAACGATCTTGGTATTCATCCTTCAAGTGGTGTACCTGGTACGGCCAACAGTAGCCAAGAAATAAAATGTTAGTGAAACTTGTAGCCCAAATAGGCCTGTAAACCTGGTCCTCTGCCAACCGGGCAGGGTAAACAACTTTGGTGCCCTTCTGGCGCCCATCGCATGCGACAGTCACTTTAAGTTGTAACATTGTTGTAACCATAGTGCTCTCTTGGTGCTTTGTAATATATTGTCCCCCAGCCAGGGAGCGTCAACTGAACCAAGTATGTGGGGGTTCATCCCCCTAGTAAACAAGAGAGGTGGAGGAACATTTGCTCATCCGTGAGCTTATGCGTTTACCAAACAGCGTGTCTGCGGCAGTGTCAGTCCTCATCCTCCTGTGCACGTCTTTGCAGGGCCTGTTCATTGCGGTCGAGCCAGGATGCAGCCTCTTTGGCAGATTCAACGAATTGGGCTTGGCCTCTGACTGCTATTCTGAGTTTAGCGGGGTACAGCATGGCATATGGTATTTGTAGGGTCCTGAGTCTACGCTTAACATCCAGGAATGGGGACACCCGTCCCCATTGAACTGAATGTTTGCTTTCTCTCTGGCTTGGCGGAGCACTGCCTCTCTGTCACGGTAATGTAGTATTCTTGCAAGGAACGACCTGGGGGGGGGGCCCCCTGGTGGTGGGGGGCGGGAGGGCACCCTGTGTGCCCTTTCCACCCCAAATAGTGGGGAAAATGCGTTTTTACCGAAAACTTCCAGGAGCCATCCTTCTATATATGCAGTGGGGTCTCTGCCCTCCACCTTTTCTGGCAGACCCACTATGCGAACATTGTTCCTGCGCAAACGATTTTCCAAATCCTCTGCACGATCGAATGCATCTCGTGCCATTTGCAGGGCAGCTCTAGCATCCTGGGCCATGGGTTGTACATAGTCCTCCATTTCACTGACCCTACTTTCCACCGCAGTGGTGCGTTCCCTAATTTTCTGCATGTCTTGTCTTAATAGGGACACATCCTCCCTGAGGCCCCCAAACTGCTCTTTCAGGGTGTTAACAGAGGCTGTACAGTTATGCACTGCCTTAAGTATGTCTGCCAAGGTGGGCTGCGGGTCTTCCTGGGCGTCTTGGGCCTGTGAGTCCATGCCTGGGGCTGCAACCCCTTCCCCCTCCTCCTCACCCCAGCATGCAGGGCCTTGTACTGGCTGCAGGCTTTGCGGCCTATGTATTTGGTCACTGGAGCGGGACGACTGCTCCGGGCCCCCTGTCCCTGACAGTCTCTGGGCATAGTATAGCATGTCCTTTGGGCCTTCTTTCCCCACAGATTTGGGAGGTTTACTTGCCTTGTGGCTTGATTTGTCCGGGCCTTGTGGCGTCCCTTTCCCTGTGAGGGCGGCGCCATCTTGGATTTCTGGGCTCGCGGCTTCCATCTGGCTTTTTCGAGTCATTCCTCTGGTACAGAGGGCCGGCGGTGGTTCCACGGGGGTCTCCTGAGGGCAGGTGTGCAGCATAGGGCGCTCAAAGCTCGGTTAGGTGGCTGGGGGAGGATCGGTGCCGGATCAACGCCGGGAGCTGTGGGAGATGCGTCCTCTCACATGCCGGTCTTGGCCACGCCCCCCTATTTTACTTCTTCTAATTTGGATGCAGTGATGAATGGTTAGAACTTTGTCAGGTTTTTGTAATTGTTTCTGTCCCTAAAGGGTAAATCTAACCTATTTACCCTGGGGTTGTTTTCACCAGGAGATACAATTTAGGATGGTATTCAAAATGGTATAGTTGTCCCCAGAACAGGCATAAAGGGGGAATCTTCCAATGGGGACACTTGTTCTGGTGACAACTGTCAGATGAGTTTTTCACTCAGTTTTCAGGATTTCTTCTCTCTGTGACTCTGGGGACAGAAAATGCAGCCCCCACACATTGGAGACACAGCAGTAAAAAAAAGGAACCCTTTTCACAATCTATGTTAATAAGAAAAATGCTTGGCTGAAGTTATTGCAGTTTAGAAGAAAAAAAAACAGGTTAAAACTTAGATTAAAAAGGACCTTCAGTCCATCCCCCCCCCCCCCCCACAACTTTCCACCCCCCAACTTTCCATCTATTCATTCCTCTGCCCCTGTTTTAACTTTGCATAGTAAAAATATATATATATATATATATATAAATAAATATTTTTTTTTTTCTGCCAGTAAATACCTTATACAGCCCACAGTTTCTTGTCTGGTAATTTTAGCCTATTCTTATGACATCATGCACAGCTCTCTCTCTTCTTGTGAGTTTGCCAGGAAGGGAGGGGGGATGAGTTCTAAGAGGGCCAATCAGAGCCTCAGAGCTCTGAGGTGTCTCTGTAAATCCAGGAGGTGAACAGGCAGCAACTTCAGCTGCCCACCATTAAAATGGATGCAGCCATATTTCTGCAGCATGTTTGGCAAGTACAGAATCGCAGTATATATAAAATATGCAAAGTGGCTGGAGGGAAGCTTCAGAATGGCAAAGATGTTTTTATTACACATTTATGTGAGCAGACTGCAGTTCCTCTTTAAGGAAAAAAACAATTCCCCCCTGGGTGATGTACATTGCACACAAACTGCTATTTATTCAAAGCAGAATCGGGCAGGAATCTGCAGCAAAGTTTGTTAAAATCAATGCAGAGTGAGGCTAGGTTCACACTGCTGCGAATTCTATTGCGAATTTGAGCCGTTGCGATCGCTCAAATTGGCAAGTCATTTCAATAACCTAGTTTTCTGTGAGTGCCGTTCACATCAATGCTTTGCAAATATAAGCTGCGTGAAAAAAGGGTCCTGTCCGAGTTTGATCCGTGAGCGATGCGAATTCAGCTCCACAGACTGCTAAATTTGCAGTAGAATTGCAAGAACACATAAAGAATTCGCAATGCAAATTCGCAACGCAATCGGATCAAAATCGCGCTAAATTCGCACCACAGCAGTGTGAACCTAGCCTTAATCTGAATGGAAATTACTTTTTCATTATTAATCAGCTGGTGTACTTGCAGGGTCATGCATAGTTGGTATAAGGAAGTTTGAATAAAGACACCAGTCCATCCACTTCACGCTAAACTGGGTCTGCATCCCTATAGAAGTAATTTAACCCATTGGGAGTATCTCCCCCTAAATTACATTTTTGTTAGAGGAAGCCTAAAATCTGATTTGGTGCTGACTTTTGGGAAATGTTGGTGTGCCACTCACACAGGCAGGAAATCTTTCTGGGGAAGTTCTGTATACAAACTGCAGAAGGCCTCCCATGTTGCCATACCACATGGTTGTAAAGTCAGATGTGCTTTTATACAAAAAAAGTGTTCTAGGGTTGTGCCCTCCTACTGTTTTTGTCATATGTACTTTTGTACTTCAGTTTTGTGCTTCAGTTTAATTTTGAGTGGAAATGTGTTTCAGAACTTCCAGTCTCACCTGGTGACAGCACAGCATCAGCATAAGATCCAGGCGATTGAACATCTCAGTAATGCCTGTCTGGTAACCCTTCTGCCCACTGCCAGGGAGAGTCAACAGAGCAACAGAGATGGGTGAGTGGCAAGAAGCACTGTAATTCTGTTAACGTTTTTCAGGTATTTTAAGCACTGTGATCATCTAGACTGATGGGTGAAAACTGGAGTACAGGTTGACAGCTATGTTAGTCTTTAAATCATTAACTTTGTTCTGAAAAGCTTCTTGGATTCTTCTGGCAGGCTGGTCATGAATCTGACTTTTACCCAAACTAAGGGTGCGCTCACACTGGGCCCGTTTAAAGTGAACCAGTTCAAAATGCCAGGATGTGCGCTGCCCACTGAAGTTCTGGCATGTGACTGTTGAATGACTGGACTGAAGCTTGGTGCCAAGAGGGGTTGGGCTTAAAGACAAACTGTCATGACAATTATGCGGGCTGCCACTGTTGGACTCCTGAAAATGCTATTTGCCTGGTTGTATGGCTTGAATAACTTTCTTGAGGTCACAGACCCAGAACGTGGATGCTGTAAAACAAGTATCAGAAAAACAGAATCAATTTCTTATTCGTCTGTTCCAGGTCAGTTGCTAGTTGCTATTAAAGCATTGAAGCATAAGTGTTACAACCAGGCAACTAGCACATCCAAAAGTAGAGGTCAGCAATAACCTCTCGCATACAGAATTTCCATCCTGGCCAGGTTGGGTTCAATTTAAGGCCTCCAAGTTAAATTTACAGAGGAGAAAGGACACGGTCAGGTGTTGGTAGGCACTGTTGGGAATCCTAAAATATGGCTGTAGTGCACCAGATGTACGTTTTTTAAATTATCAAATGCCAACATAGCACTTATTCATGCCCAACGCAGCCCTCTTTGACAGACGTCCATGTTGCATTGTGAACTTCAGTGGCGGTACACAATCAATCCAAATCACAGGAAGGTAGGTATTTGCATGTTGCAGGATAAGCTTGGGTGTGTTCAGACATGAGTCCCAATCTGCCTGAGTTATCCCACCAGAAAGCGGTCACTGCAGACAGCCAGTCATAAGCAGCAGAGGCTTTTCTTTTCCCAAGCTGCATGTATACAAGAGGCATTTATACAGTATCTCGTACACCCCTCAAATTTTTATAAATATTTTATTCTATCTTCATGTGGCAACACTGAAGAAATGACACTTTGCTACAATGTAAAGTAGTGATTGTACAGCTTGTATAACAGTGTAAATTTGCTGTCCCCTCAAAATAACTCAATACAGCCATTAATGTCAAACCGCTGGCAACAAACCCCTAAGTGAAAATGTCCAAATTGTAGCCCATTTTCCCTCCCCGGTGTCATGTGACTCGTTAGTAGTGGTGCACCGAAATTTTTGGCCGGCGAAAATTATCGTCCGAAAACAGTTTTTTCATTTGGCTGAAATGGGAAAAAAACAGCTGATACCGAAAAGGGGCGTGGTCTGCCCCGGGTGCCGCCACTCCCTCCTCCGTGCCGCAATCTCAGTGTTTCACAGAGCTGAGTTTCCCAGCCACAGTAACAATGTCCCACCTCCTGTGATAGACGGCACACTGATTCAATGTCCCACCATTGGATCAGTGTGACGTGATTACAGGAGGCAGGACATTGTTACTGCGGCCGGGCAATTCAGGTCCGTGAAACACGGAGATCGCGGCACGGAGGAGGGCCAATTCAAATCCAGTTCCGTGACACACAGAGATCGCCGCTGATGCGGGCACAGGCAGGCTGCACATGATGGGCACTGGTAAAGCTGCTGGGCATATGACTGGCGGGCTGCATATAACGGGCACTGGCGAGGCTGCTGGGCACAGGCAAGCTGCATTGATCTCCGGTATCATGTCTG
>CM053033.1:124491910-124499410 GCA_028564925.1 Lithobates sylvaticus
GACAGGCGGCCCGTAATCATCTGATCCTTCTCCCCCCTCCTCTGACAGGTCCGTCCCTGCAGAGTGCAGAAGACTGACTTGGCATCCGCTGGCTCAGCGTGGATCAATGGAGCAATCCCAGCTGAGCAAGCGGAGGAGTAAAACGGACAGCCCCATGTGAAAGGGGCCTAAAACATTTTG
Organism: Lithobates sylvaticus; assembly: GCA_028564925.1. Lineage (NCBI taxonomy): Eukaryota > Metazoa > Chordata > Amphibia > Anura > Ranidae > Lithobates > Lithobates sylvaticus. The sequence goes on from CM053033.1 coordinate 124,492,091, forward strand.
AAAATTTTCTTTCCACTTCGCAATTATGTGCCACATTGTGCTGGTCTATCACATAAACTCCCAATAAAATTGATTTTATGTTTTTGGTTGTAACATGACAAAATGTGGAAAATTTTAAGGGGTGTGAATACTTTTTCAAGGCAATGTAATATATTTTTAGTAACAACAGTAGTGTTTAAACAGGTATATACACTTTTTTTTTTTCTTTACCCACAATGATGCTGAAAAATTTTGAATAAAGGCTAGATGAATCAAGGAACATACAGATCTTTGAGTTTGCAGTGCATTCGCAAAGTATTCACTGCACTTCTTCCCCATTTTTGCTATGTTACAGCCTTATTCCAAAATGGATTAGATTCATTATTTTCCTCAAAATTCTACAAACAATATCTCCCATGTTAAAGAAATGTGTTTGAAATCTTGGCAAATTTATTAAAAATGAAAAAAATCACATGTACATAAGTATTTACAGCCTTTGCCATGACACTTAAAATTGAGCTCAGGTGCATCCTGTTCCCACTGATAATCCTTGAGATGTTTCTTGAGATGTTTCTACAACTTGATTGGTGTTCACCTGTGGTAAATTTAGTTTATTGGACATGATTTGGAAAGGCACACACACCTGTCTATATAAAGGGCCACAGTAAAATATGTCAGCGCAAAAACCAAGCCATGAAGTCCCAAGGAATTGTCTGTAGACCACTGAGACAATTGTATCGAGGCACAGACCTGGGGAAGGATACAGAAACATTTCTGCAGCATTGAAGGTCCCAATGAGCACAGTGACCTCCATCATCTGTAAATTAAACCTTGGAACCACTAGGACTCTTCCTAGAGGGGGACGCTCAGCCAAACTGAGCGATTGGAGAAGAAGGGCTTAGTCAGGGAGGTGACAAAGAACCCAATGGTCACTCTGACAAGGCTCCTAGCGTTCCTTTGTGAAGAGAGGAGAACCTTCCAGAAGAACAACCATCTCTGTAGCACTCCCCCAATCAGGCCTGTATGATGAAGTGGCCAGACGGAAGCCACTCAATAAAAGGCACATGACAGCCAGCCTGGAGTCTGCCAAAAGGCACCTGAAGGACTCTCAGACCATGAGAAACAAAATTCTCTGGTCTGATGAAACAAAGATTGAACTCTTTGGCCTGAATGGGGCAAGTATCATGTCTGGAGGAAACCAGGCACCGCTCATCATCCTTACAGTGAAGCATGGTGGTGGCAGCATCATGCTGTGGGGATGTTTTTCAGTGGCAGGAACTGGGGGACTAGACAGGATCGAGAGAAAGATGAATGCAGCAATGTTCAGACACATCCTTGATAAAAACCTGCTCCACAGCGCTCTGGACCTCAAACTGGGGCAAAGGTTCATCTTCCAACAGGACAACGACCCTAAGCACACAGCCAAGATAACCAAGGCTATGGGACAACTCTGCGAATGTCCTTGAGTGGTCCAGCCAGAGCCCAGATTTGAACATCTCTGGAGAGATCTGAAAATGGCTGAGCAACCTGATGGAGCTTGAGAGGTCCTGCAAAGAAGAATGGGACAAACTGCCCAAAAATAGGTGTGACAAGCTTGTAGCATCATACTCAAAAAGACTTGAGGCTGTAATTGGTGCCAAAGGTACTTCAACAAAGTATAGAGCAATAGCTGTGTGTTTGTTTGCAAATTTTAAAAAACAAACTTCTTTCATGTTGTCATTATAGGGTAATGTTCGTCGAATTTTGAGGAAAAATAATGAATTGAATCCATTTTGACATAAGGCTGTAAAAAAACTATGTGGAAAAAGTGAAGCGCTGTGAATACTTTCTGGGTGCACTGTACATTCAAAAACAGCACATTTTATATATTAAAAAAGGGGGGCAAGCAACAATCTCCCCAATAATACCGTGAGTCAAAGGGCAGAAAAAGCGGGTGCTGGATTCACATTTTGACCATCCATTTACATAGCGAAACATTGCTGCTTTTGCTTTTTTTTTTTTTTTTTTTAACTCAACATGGTAAATTTGACAGGCTGTACCGCCTGTGAAACTCTCCCATGGAAGTGAAGGAGACCATACTGCAGTGCAAAATCCCTCTTTGCCAGTAAAAAAAAAAAGGCATAAGGAGGAGGCAGTATTGCCTCCTGACCACCTCTCACTGTTCTCTGAAAAGTCACTAATCACTGGGCCATGATGAACACTGCTGCAGATGTGAAAGGAGACAAAATTATAACAAATTATCTGATTGTTAAAATGATATTCAACTGGGAATATTGCTGTATATAGCAACAATATAATTTTAAAAGAATGTATATTTGTATCATAATAAAGGGGCGTTCCTTTAGCTCCAGGCAAATGTCTGGGCCCAGCCTTAAGGCCCCTTTCACACTGGGGCGTTTTTCATGCGGTGCAGCGCTAAAAATAGCGCCTGTTCACCGCATGAAAAAATCCTGCCCCTTTAACTCCAGTGTGAAAGCCGGCGGGCTTTCACACTGGAGCGGTGCGCTAGCAGGACCGCAACAAAAGTCCTGCTAGCAGCATCTTTGGAGCGGGATAGGAGGGTGTGTTCACCGCTCCTATACCGCTCCTTCCCATTGATTACAATGGGAGACCGCGGTAAAACCGTGGCAATACCGCGGCTACGGCGGCGCTCTGTGGGGGGTGTTTAACCCTTTTTCGGCCGCTCGCGGGGGGTAAAACCGCACCGCGAGCGGCCGAAAACCGCGGTGAAAACAACGGTAAAGCAGCGCTAAATATAGCGCTGCTTTACCGTCACCGCGGCTCACCGCCCCAGTGTGAAAGGGGCCTAAGAGGAGTCTCCTGGGAGAGTATGTTATCAGTTTGCTGCAGGCAAAGGGATGCATTTCCTCTGTCTCTCCATAAAAAGCCAAGAACCTAAAATATTTTGGATTGGTATCTGTATTGACATAATTGTGTGTCTGTGGATAAATGATTTAACAAAGATGGCAGCAGCATGCCAAGATTTAGTGTGATCTGTTTGAGAAGTACATACTGTAAGTGTAAGGCTTATACCTTACTTGGCATGCATTTAATGTGAAAAGGTTGGATTTTTGCACTTACTGGAAAATCCACTTCCTATAGTTTGAGAGACACAAATACTTACTGTTGGGATATACTGCTGCCTACAAGAGGATTTGGACACTGGCAGAAAAAAGTGTCAGCACAGTTAATCCCTCCTACTCCCAACATTCCTCATTTTTATGAAAGAGCATGACCATAGACATGGATGGGTGAGGTCTTTGTTCCTTGTTTAAAGGCTAAGTTCACCTTTGGAACATGTTACACCTGCGAAGTGAAGGAACTGCTGGTGTGCTGAAGAAATGGATATGCAAATATGCATCCTTGATGTCCACAGAGGCCAAACAGTGGGAGTAATAATAGCGGCCTGTGACTCCATGGGTGTAACATTATATGTTTAAGGTACTCTGCATTGCGGTGACTGAAGGCTCAGGAGCCACTAATGCTGCAGGACAATCTGCTAAGGATTCTGCAAGGAACGGTATGGAAGCATGTTTATTACCTCTGCAATCAGTCGGCATCTGCTGAAGTGGGGGCACCCAGTACAGTTGAACTGTTTCCTGGATCCAATGTGTTGCACTGCAAGGCAGGGGCAATGTAGCTAAGTATTAGGCAAGGCCTTGAATATGAACAAACTGACTACTGGTAGCAGGTGGGTGTAGGCAGGCAACAGGATGAATTCACGTGTCCAGGAGCAGCAGGATGACGTTTTGGGAAAGTTTAGTGTGTGTGTGCGACACTTCACCTAGCTGGTTTTGACGCTCTGTCCCTCAACGCTGGTGCCTTTTGATGGAAAGAAGGAATTTCAAATGGCACCCAAAGGTCCAAATAATAGGATATCTCCATGCACTAGGCTCATGCAGCCTACTCATAACGTGAGTTAAACCTGGGTTAACACTGGAGGTCGGCCGATATATCGGCCGATATTTGGTGTTTTTTAATTAATCGGCATCGGCTGATTCTGCTGCTAAAAAAGGCCGACTTCAGCGGGACTTGCAAATGACTTCTGATAGAAGTTAATGCAAGTTGCCTGAAGTTTTCCCTGAAGCGTCTTGTGACTTGTCTGGGCAGACTGCCAAGTGTGAGAAAATGATACAATGTTTCTCATCAATGAACTCTGTGGAGGAGATCTCAGTTTAACCATTTAAAGCCTAAATCTTTTCTGACACTTGTTGCTTACAAGTAAAAATCCTGTATTTTCTGCTAGAAAATCACTTAGAACCCCCAAAAATTATATATATTTTTTTAGCAGAGACCCTAGGGAATAAAATAGCGGTTGTTGCAATATTTTATGTCACACGGTATTTGCGCAGTGGTCATTCAAACGCAATTTTTTGGGAAAAAAATACACTGATTAAAAAAAAAAACTAAAAAACAGCAAAGTTAGCCCATTTTTTTTTCGTCAAAGTTTTGATTACCTGTTTTTTGTGTATTTAATATATATATTTTTTTAGTTATCTAAATTATCCATATAAGTGAACTGATTGGAGGTTTTGTTTTGTTTAATAAAATGTAAGAATTTTTCTGAATCACTTATTAATTAAGGCTGCTTTCACACTGGAGCAGGCAGGCATTGACGGTAAAACGCTGCTAGTTTTAGCGGTGCTTTACTGTCATTTTAGCGGTGCTTTTCGGCTGCTAGGGGGGGCGATTATAACCCAGCTAGCGTCCGAGGAAGTGGTTAAATGCACCCATCTGGCGACGCTGCCGAATCGCTTTGCAGGCGCTTTAACAGCAGTGCCCATTAATTTCAATGGGCAGGAGTAGTGGTGTACACCGCTCCATAGGACTTTTTTTTTTAACATCCTGCCAGCGCATCTCCTCAGTGTGAAAGCGCTCGGGCTTTCACACTGAGACTGCAGGGGAGCCATTTTGCAGGCACTTTACAGGCGCTATTTTTAGCCCAAAAGCACCTGAAAAACGCCTCGGTGTGAAATTTTAGATTTTTTGAGATGGAGGGGGGAAAAAAAAAAAATCGCCCCCAAAAAAAATCGGCATCATATATCGGCCATCGGCCGCCGTGATTTCTAAATATCGGCATCGGCCAGAGAAAAACCCATATCGGTCGACCTCTAGTTAACACTAGTTCTGTGCTATGGATCTAGATCCTGAAAGTGCTCTATGGCTAGCGAAAGCAGTTCATCCAAGTCTGTAAAGTGCCAAAATGCTGAGCCCAGTGCCCGAAGGTCACATTCCAGACTATGTCCACAAAGGCCATCCAATCCAGCAGGTCTAGGTACCTCGTCTGAAGCAATTTTTGAGTAAACTCTGATCTGGCTAGCTGTGTTTAGAGACCAGCTCAGGCATCTTGTGAAGTAATCTTAACTGAAGGGGGGGAATGACTAACAAAAGGTTAGACTTTTTTTTTAGCAGAGAAAATACATCCTTTCATACATACAGAGACATTGAGGTCCTTTATGACTAAGCCCCTGTGGGATGGGTGAACACATCGGGGGCTATGGTTTGTGGAGCAGCACTGGCTGAGGCTTTTTAACATCTATACTTGCACTCCGGTCGGGTGGGGAGTGCGGCATTCCCTATGTATATAGGTTTGCCGGTGTCCAAATGTTTCCGGTAGGCAGCAGTATACCTCTACAGTCTATGAATTTCTGTGTCGTCCTAAATGCTAGAGAAAATAATATTTTGAAGCTAGGTTCACCCTAACAAATAAAGGAATGCAAAAGAATGGTTTGAAATTATTCAGCTTGCCATTAGCAATCTGTATCTAGAGCCCACCCATACCATGTGTAGTAACAGGACCAGAAGCTAGTCTGTACACATGACCATGATTTAGCCACTGCCACGTTTTAAGTACTTACTAAAGAAGAGGGGCCTTGCTTAGGAAGCCAAGGGTGGGACCTTTTTAAAATACACAACGCCTGACTAAAGCACCTTTTGTAGTACAGGGGCAGAACACTAAACTTGGCAAACCAAGGCAAAGTTGTTCTCAGTCATGCATTACAGATTGGAATACACATTTACCACTTTCAAATCACTGACTTGCCCAAGAGACAGAACTGTGTGTGAAAAACTCTAAAGGCTTTATGCATAGTAAGAAGTAGTTAGAAGCCAGGTTACTTCAAGCTCCAAACAGATGGAATGTTGGCATTGGATGCCCTCTAGAGCCAGCACAATCATTTTCATATTAATCTTTGACTTTACATTTACAGAGATACAAAGCTGTAAAGAATCGCATGGCTACGCAAGGCGAAGTTTCAGCTTTGAAGTCGGAGGATGAAAGAGAGAAAACGACTAGCACTACCAGTCACAGAGATGAAGACTTGGCTAATCTGGCAGAGAAGAGCAGCTCTGTACCAAAAAAGCTGAACAGCGAGAAACGCACAAGAGTACACATTGGAAGTGGCAATGAGGATTCTAATGCAGGATTTGATGCTGCTGTGGGTACAAGTGAAGAGGATTCTGGGTACCTTATGGAGCCAGAGATGCAGCTTGGCAAAAGTGAAGAGGGAGAAGTGGTGGCAGTTGACCAGGAAACCACCTATGATGATGGCATACTGAGCCCTGTCCATGACCAACTACTATAGGCCTACAGACCTGGCTGCAGTAGTGTTTATTAGTGATTTCTATGGGGATAAGTGTTAGAGAGGCCTTCTGGTTAGTCCAAGTGAGTGATCAAAAAAAAAAACAGATGTTAGGTTATTTAAAGATAGTGTATCCTACAGATGGCATTTCCATGAAGGAAGTATTCCCAGCATAACTGTGGCTTTTGCCTTTGTTATAAGGGTAAATGCAATAGTATTTTCTTTCCCATTATGTGGAAGGTAGGTTCAAAGTTTCTAGAAAGAGAGCAAAAACGGATGCTGATGTAGGATAAAAATGTAAACTTAGCCTAGCAGCTGTTGTGTTTTTTTTTTTTTGTTTTTTTTTTTCTTAAACTCAAACTAAATTGTAATGTGACCACGCATGCCCAGCTAAGGCTATGTGTGCGGTCTGTATGGTGTAATATTAAGTGTATTGGGGCCTAGGCACCTGGCCTCCAGAGTGATGCTAGATAAAAAAAGCACCACATTCCTAAGCAGGAGAGCTACTGCTTTTTTCAACAAGGAGATAAAACAGTCTGCATGACAGTTGGTGATGTGTATATAGTTCAGGACAGTTGGTAATTTGGCACAGATTGTAAAGTACAAGTGGCCACTGGCTTTCTTTCTTGTAATTTGATAACTTTTCTACATATAATGGAAAAAAAAATTGTTTATCTTGACATCTCTTTCTGACAATGACCACCCCTCCTCTTGCTGTCTCATATTTGCTTCTGATATAACATCAGATCCCAAACTCTAT
>CM053033.1:124501910-124631701 GCA_028564925.1 Lithobates sylvaticus
GCTATTCACAACCTGTAGATATGTGTGGATTCCTGGGTCGCCAACTTGCCTTCAGTAGCTCATCGCACACTGGATGAGTATTTCCACACTGGTGAGGGATTCCTGTGCCCACCACTCCCGATTGGATGCAGTTTGTCCACAATTTTCTGTGCAACTTCAGTTGAAGGATGTCAGGCAGGAGGGTCCCAACAGAGCCACACAAATTTTGGCCAGCTTATCATGCTTAAGATGAGAACTGATTCTTGCCCTTGGCAATCATCTTGATTCGCTTAAAGCCGATGCTAGGGAGGATTTGGCTGCTATATGTGCTCTTGATAACATGGCAATAGACCCTGCTACTAAACCTAGTGTTAGTGCCATCATTTAATCAACAAGCACACTGTTACATCACCTCTTGAAAGCCTCCTACTTGCAGGCAATGCATGTTTCACTTGCAGTTCTTTGGGATAAATTATGAGAACTCTTCACTTTTGGTCCATTTACAACTTTTTTAGGAAACAAACTTGTCATTTTTAAAAAATTTTAGTATAATAAAAATTGTAGTGAAACAAAACCAGTGTTTTTCCTTGTATTGGTTTGATTTTTTTGTATGTAATGTATGCAGATGCCAACTTAAAAGAATTCCTTCTAAAGCTTTCAGATCAATAAGGGAAGGGTTAGATCCTCTGTCTGTGGTGTTGAAGTCACTCTGTTCAGCCTAATGAAAATATTTAGAGGCTTCTTAAACGTTTACACCAACCCTACTACTGGAGCCAGATTCTACAGAAAGTGGGGTAGATTAGGCACCATTCGCATGGCCAAATCCCTGTGGTACAAATCTGCTAATTCCTGCTGCTGAGATTGTGTGCGGATAGCAGCGGCTGCTGAGACTGTTCACTGCAGTGTCAGACAGGCTGTAGCTACTCGTGCAAAGCTAGCAATCAATTCTGGTTATCACAGCTGGATGCACAAAGTGCTATCTGTACACAGCTGTCAATCCCAACAGCAGGAATCCTATTTCCTGCCACTGGGATTTACAGCATTGCAAAATGCCCATGTGAATGGTGTCTAAAGTCCACTTCTTAATTTGAGTGCTTTGTCATTTTGGGCCTATGTTGGCCAACTTTGGCCTTTTGTCGTTATGGAAATGTAGCTTGCTTTCAGGTGCATTCATTGAATTTTAAGATCTGTTTGAGACACTTCAAAGATCATTCAAAGCTCATTGGTAGGTGCATTTGACCACATAATGACCTGCCTTTGCATTGTTATTGAATTGTATGGGGAAAAAAAGCAGTTCTGATGCAAACAAAATCTTGTTGATTCAATAACTGTGTGTGGATGTTCTACAACAATACCTGAATGAAAACAGTACTGAGCCAACTGGGTATGGAGTACCCAATTTTCAATAATGTCTGGAATTATACTATTAAATGAAGTCTGTTGCTCAAAGCTACCAAGTAGATTCAAACTTTAAACTCTTAAAATGGATTAATCCGATTGGGGCAGATGATAATTATATTAGGGGTGTTGAATAGAATCGATTCAGACATTTCACGATGCTGCGAGTCGGCCGAATCAATGTCTGATGAAGTCATCCGTCGCTCCATGTGGTGCCCTGCCTTTCCAGGAGAAACACAGAGGCAGAGCCTGCATGGTGGATAAAGCCCCCTCCCCTTCACTGAAGCAGAAAGTCAGCCAGTACAGTGCAGGAGAGAAACAAACAATCACCGCTCCAAGACTCTCCTTCCCAAGCGAATGTAGTGATCTAATATAATCGTTCCTCGTAGATGGTATATGGTTATTAAAAGTGTTGTCCCGCAGCAAAACCCGATTCTCCCAGAGAGAGACAATTTTATTGACTTCCAAAACAGAACAGTCTTACAGATGACAAAAATCCAACAATCCAACAGAGTTCATATCACGACAGTGCTAGTAATATTTAGAGCCCCATGGAACCATGTGACTCTTGGGTGCCTTCGTAAGAACACACACTTCTAAACAGATTGAACGTCCTGTTATATCCCCCACACACACTGAATGTCTGAGCAATTTGATTGGGCGTTTCCATTAAATGCTTTGATCTGCCCCGGTCTTTCAGAGTGACAGGAGATAACGCCAAGCTGTGAGTAGCTGGAATTATAAAGCTGCCCCAATTTACATTCTTGCATATTCCCCCTTTGACATGTGTGAATACTGATTAGATTAAGATAATCATTATCTGTTCCCCTTTGACATGTGGCAACAAACCCTCTTTTAATATGCGCAAACAGCTACCAAAGTGGCCTGCCTAGAATAAACTTGTCTTTAGAATGCCTAAATAAAAAAAAATAAATAAATAAATATATATATATATATATATATATATATATATATATATATATTAGATATAATATACTACATATACCCCCACTTGGGTCGTTCTAACTACTAGAACTGACCCATAAATCAAGAAACAAACATAGCATTACCGACTTGAGGTATTGGATGCTTCACAATGGCTCATATGAAATATAAAGTTGAAACTGGTTACATCTCTCTTCACCAGCCTCTAAAATATCCCCATGAAAAAGTCATTAGATAATATAGCTTTAGACCATGACTTGAAAAGGGTTTGGTAAACATCCTTGGCCCATATAGCTGTTAGGCCTTATTATATCACATCAAGATCTTGAATATTGCACAAAAACGAGCTGATGTCACAGTTCATTCTTCAATTTTCAACTTCAACTTCATCACATCTCTCATTGAAAGTAGACTTGGTGTGCTGGGAGCTCCGATCCACATAAATCCAGGATTCTCCTCTCCAGGCTCAAGGTTTTCATTTTCTTAAAGATGCTTTTGCACAAACACCAGCAAATCCCGAAATTCTACTTCCATCTTTATAGTAAGAAGAACCATCCATGTACCAGCTCTCACTTTCAAGTTCAAAAGGTTTGGATACGGCAGAAAAAAACTGCTATTGCTGTACTTTGTAATTTGCTGTAGGCCGACTCCTCATTGCCTCCATAATAGAGCAGTTACTTGAATCATTCAGTCCATAATTCCACCTGAATGGTATACCAATCTATATACCAATCTATAATCCATATATCCATATAATCCATATATAATCCCCCACTTTCAGATAGAATCAGCTTGACATCAGCGTTTATCAGATCTTCTATCCAGACAAAGCAGCAGTGGAAAATCTTGCCAGTAAAGTTAGGTCTTTTTTCATCCATATGTCAATATTATTAATGACTGATTCAACAAAGTTTCAAATCATGACTGGAGTGATGAATTTCACTCACCCCTCTTATAAATTTAGGAAATCCACCCAACATACTATAATTTATGCTATGCCAAGCCATTGTGCAGCATCTCACCTTAGATGTCAAATATATTGATCAATATGCAATATGTAATATGCAACATGTTATGTAATACGAAAATTATTTTAGGTTTAAATGTTTCGCTCTGGTTTTAAGATAAAGTTCAAGAAATAAAACATAATAAAATAAAAAAATAAATGAAAATAAAAATGGAAAAGGGTGAAAAATAAAAAATAGGGCTTGATGAATAAAAATGGGAAAGGGTGAAAAATAAAAATAAAATATAGGGAAAAGTCCATTGTCCAAGTCCAAAAAGTCAAAAAAAAATAAGTCAATTGCTTGATGAATATTGAGAGAGTCCATGATATTGTTTCAGCGTTTCTCCCCCACTAGCCAGAAATTTCAGCTTGCAGTATCTCCAATATATCTGAAAGACAAAAAAACTCTCCAACAAAACTAATTAGCAAGGTCCTTAAACATTCTTTGAAGTTAAAACAAAGGACTATTTACACATCCCCAGGTTGAAACTAAACCACCCCCACTGTTAGAGAAATGTCACTTGTATTCAAAAACAGATCTGGATAATGTAATCTGTTTAGCTGTCCCAGCAATGTGTAATGTTCTATTTTCATTTTATCGTACTCAATCTTTAGGTGGTCATATTTCTGTTTTAACTGAGAAAACGGTATCCAAGCCTTAGACACCTTTTTATTATGATTTTGGTCAGCTCTGTTTTTCATATCAATATCACCTATATTTGACCTGGTGTCTCCTCTTTGATTGTTATCATAAGACATTATCTTTTGATCTTTATGTTCAGTATTTGTCCTAAACAATGTCGCTAAATTAATTTTGACAGCTTGCTCATTTGACTTTCTCCATAAATTGTCTACTTTCAACAATACGTCTTTTAAATCATGAGGATTTGGGGTAACTAGTAAAATATTTTGTCTAATCTCTTCATTCAAAGCATGTAGAAATATACTCATATGTAACAAGCCACCATGCTCAAATGCAAGATTATTACTGACCAATATTTCCATAATAGATTTTATCCTTTCTGACAGTTCGTAGGGAGATTCACTTTGCATTTGTTTGATCTTCCCATGAACAGTAACATCAGAACGTACACCATACAAAACACATAATAATTCCATCAATATGTCCCTTGTACAGATCTGCTTAATTCTCACCCAAAGACTATTTCCTATAGAATGTTGCATAACTCGTTCTAAATCAGATGGGTTGAGATTGTACATATCTCTGACATTCTGCAAGTCACAAAACCATTTTAAAAATCTGTTTAAATCATGGCAGGGAATCATTCCTATTTCTTTAAGAATTGCATCTAATTCTTTTGGTTTCAAAGGCTTCATTACAAGCTGAACTTCACTTGCATTATTATTATTGTTATAAACTGTGGTGGTCTCAGTGGGTGCAGCTGGCAATGAATTATCAGATTTAATATGAGGTTCTGTTTCATTTGATGTATGTTTGTATTTTGCTGCAGATTGCTGAATCCACGATTTGATGCATATCTGCATTCCTGAGATCTCTTCTCTAATTCCATAATTCTTAATTTCAATCTTTCATTTTCCTCTGATAATTCATTACAATGTTTAGACTTCTCAAGCAGAGCTTCCCCAATGGTGACTGCATGCAATTTTAAATTTACAGTCTCAGATTCTGATTGGTTTTGTAACCTCTGACAAACATTGTTGCTATTATCAACTGCACTCTGTAACTGGGTAATTTCCTCAACCTTATCTTTCAAAGAACTTTCCATTGTTAAACAGCAAGATAACAAGCCCTGTACAATACAACCTTTTCTTTTACCTTCTGAAATTTTACTATCAAAAACAGTTTTTTCTAAAAATTCATTCATCATAGTCCATGTCTGCTTATATTTTTCTGGCACTTCATAAGGACCGCCATGACCCTTAATACATTTTAACACCCATCTGTTAACTTTATCAGAACTGACACTAGCTTCACACTGAGTAAGCATTTTTACTATATTACTAATAATTTAAAAAGAGAAATATTTTACTCACCGCACTAATTACTCCTTCAGCTTCCAGCTCAGGTCTTCTGGTACACGATACAGTCCCTTTCTTCGTTTCCAGTCTCCAGAGAATAATTCTGGGGTTCCAAACTTGTTTGATTTTGTAGATCAGACTCTCTTATGTCACAACCAGACGTTAGAGTCACAGCACAGGTCTTGGGTCTCCATCAGACTTCTGTCCAACTCACAGGATTGTTATCACCGACTTCTGTTACAATTTCTGAAAATGCTCTTCTGGTCGCTTGAACGGCACCAATGTAGTGATCTAATCTTATAATCGTCGTTCCTCGTAGATGGAATATAGTTATTAAAAGTATTGTCTCCCCGCAGCAAAACCCGATTCTCCCAGAGAGAAACACTTTATTGGCTTCCAAAACAGAACATTCTTACAGACGACAAAATCCAACAGAGTTCATGACAACGAATATTTCCTCTTGTACCTATGCCTTCATGGATACAGAACCTTCTCTCAGACCATCTTTCTCTAGACTCGCTGACAACCTGCCTGTCTTCTCAAATACTGATCTGACACTGGGGGGGGGGGTCAACCAAATGTTTTCCATGAATACCCCCCCGGGTTAGGCCTCAAGGTCTAATTACCATCAATAAATACTAGGTTAAAAGGCTATTCCTCACACACACACAACTTGCATAAGATTTACACATCAAAGGGTAACAGATAACATTGTCAACTTATATCTGGCCTGGTCACTAATACTGTGTGTGGAATATATATATCCAATACATATATATAATACATAAAGTCCCACATAAATCGGCCAACACATTACAACAGCGAATGCTCCTGTGTGGGAGCCCCAGGTGCTGGCTAATAGCACAATGATTGGAAATCAAAAAAGAAAGAACTCCGGACAGCCGCACACCGAGAAAATAAAATCCAAAAAGTTTATTTAAAAGCAAAAAACACTGCAATCCATACACGGCAAAAAAGGGGGTACAGAGCTGACGCGTTTCGCACCACAACTAGTGCTTACTCATAGCTGACAGCTCACAGCTATGAGTAAGCACTAGTTGTGTATGAACAAGCCTACAAGTGGAACCAACAAGGCACATTCCCCGTAGGAGGGCCCCCTTTAATCAAGGACCACAGATAACCAATCTGGACCTTGTTGAATCAGATACTTCATCGATATCGTCAACATCCTATGTTCCGATCACCACGCGCTTTGATAAACCGGGTGGTGTATCTAGAAAGAGAAAGAAGGACAGTGAAACAAGTTCACAGGGACACCCTAGGTCAGTAAAGGCCACAAACAAAGAGAAAAAGACACTCGACCCCAACAGACCAAAAATAATACAACATCGAATGCAACATCTTTAGATAACACTTTGAATCATTCTTCATTGTCCCTAACTACACCAATTGGGAATATTAACACTATCTCCCTAGTGGCAGGACCCTTGTCTCAACGGGGACATGCACAAAGCTCTTCTGCAACAGGACCATCAATGGACCTAAGAACAGCACCTATATTCCTTACGAATGCCAATGATCCGAAACAAATTTCAACCACTACACCTACCCCTATGAAGAGATCAAATCAACCTTTAAAGTAATTTGTCCCGATTCCGCGTGTATCGGGAATTGGGAGAAATTTGACATTATAAACCTGTCGTCCCATCCTTCAACTTGGCCTCACATTTTGTCCGAACAAGGATGCTGACAAATTTGAACTGGTAAAAGATCTCCATCTTTTTGCAAGGCGTCTGATGTACAAGGTACTGTATGATAAAGAATCGGCTACTGTTCAAAATTTGGAACAGAGTAATTCTAATATGGAAGGTATAACATTTGAAGATTTGAGGGCTCTACATGATCTGATGGATTTATGGGATGAGAGCAATCCAGAAGAGGAGGGTTGGACTTTTAGTCCATCCGGCGATGTAGGAGATGCCTCTTGTGCAAAGCCTCTCGCCTTCCCTCCTCCTTTTTCCACTGTATCTGGTAAACCCACTTTTGACACTCCAAAAACATACAGACCTAAATCTTTCCTGATACTCCCAGGGCAATTCAAACATATGGGCGTTTGTAATACAAGTTACCAAAGAGATAGAGTCCACAAAATGGCAAAGTGGACCACAGACCAATTTGCCCAAGGGCCTAAGGGCAGCATTACGTAATCCTAGTTCTAATAAGAACATCATTATTAAGCATTCGGATAAAGGTGGAAACCTTGTCATATTGGACCTAGAGCAGTATGAAGGAATGTGCTATGATATCATCCTGAATGAAACTTGGTATAGATCAGTTCCAGCATCTGATGTGAACTACTAACTGCAACAATACAAGGGAATTATACTAAAAGGCACGCTTAGAGGGCACAATTGATTTGAAAACTTTTGAATTTTTTGATATGATTAATTTTACCACCCCAACTTTTTATGCACTACCTAAGGTGCACAAAAGTTTGGATTGTCCCCCTGATCGTCCAATAATTTCAGGATGTGGCTCACTAACTGAAAGAGCTAGTCAGCTGATCGATGAATATCTTTACCCACACATCAAATGCCTGTTTTCTTATGTGAAAGACACTATTGAACTACTTAAAATCACAGATGGTCTGCAGATACCACAAAATGCATGGTTGGTGGCAATTGATTTAGAGGTTCTGTACAACTCTATACCCCACAAAAAGGGTGTGGAAGTTGTGCGGGAATTTCTAAGTGAACGCGATACTGACTCATGGAAGTACAATGAATTTGTTCTAGAAATGCTCAACTTTATTCTGACACATTTTTGTGTTCGAGGGTTCCCACTACCTCCAGGTACAGGGTGTTGCTATGGGGGCAAAATGTGCCCCCTCTTATGCAAACCTGTACCTGGGCGGGTGGGAACGGGACCTTTTTTGGAAAGAGTCAGGGGTGACTGACATTAGCAACATAATATCATGGAATCGTTGGATAGACTATGTCCTAATGGTGTGGGCAGGATCAAAAGAGGAATTGTTGAATTTTTTAGATGGTCTACAAATCAATGAGTACAACTTTAAAATTCACATATAGCTTCAATCAGGAGAGGATCACCTTTCTAGATGTTGAAATATTTGTAGATGACAGGGGGATACTCTGTTCCACTCTGTATAGAAAAGCGTCAGCAGGTAATAATCTATTACATGCTACCAGTTCGCACCCAGACAAATTGATCAAAAGTATCCCATACAGCCAATTTCTGCGTATTAAACATAATTGTATACAGCATAATGACTTCCAGAAAGAAGCAAAAATGCTACGAGATCGACTATTGGCTAGAGGCTACAGTCGGACATGTCTGAAAAAAGCGTACAATAAAGTTGAGGGTTTGAACAAAGTGTACAATAAAGTTGAGGGTTTGAACAGACAGCTCCTGTGGGTATAGAATGGGGTATAGGGGATTGTAATATATATAAACTATTTTTATTTGTGGTTGAACCGGATGGACTTGTGTCTTTTTTTTCAACCTAACTATGTAACTGTATAAGCCAAGATGTGACAAATCATCAATTTCAACACGTATTATTACCAAATTCAATCTGCAACATGCCAAAGTACGTAATATATATAAGAAATTCTGGTATCTGCTGACAACACACCAAAGAATTTCAAAGTTCATCAAACCCTACCCGGAAATTACTTGCAAGAGATCACGTTCATTACGTGATCCATTGGTCTCCAGTCATCACGTTAACATGGAGAACCAAAAAACTATTACACCAGGTACCTACAGATATGGGAAATGCAATTTTTGCAGATACATACTGGAAGGTGAAAATATTGCACTTCCGGATGGGAATGTATGGACCTTGAAACATAGGACTAATTGTCAGTCATTAGGCTTAGTCTACATAATGAAATGCTCCTGCGGAGTGTTTTATGTAGGCAAAACAAAACGCCCCCTTTTTTTGTAGAATAAGGGACCATGTATCTTTAATTTCAAAACACAAAATGGAGACTCCAATAAGCCGCCATGTAGGGTTGTATCACAACTTCAACCTTAAATTTATTGGCTTCTTTAGCCTGGAACACTTACCGCAACAGGGACGAGGTGGGGACCTAGACAAAAAATTATTACAACTAGAGACCAGATGGATCTACTCATTGCAGGTGACCCGATACCCGGGTTTAAATGAGGGGATCAGTTATAAACCATTTTTGTGATGGATATGTATGCTTGCTTCTTATCTATCACTCAATTACACACTGTCTGGGGATTCCCCATGTCGTCCAATGAGCCATTTGAGGAGTATATCCCCGCTGCCCTGTCTTTCAGGAAATACGTATACTTGTGGGGATTTTTTGCTAGGATGCTCTGGATGCAGTTGCCACTTTTCTCCACTAGAGATTTAATAAACCATGAAGAATGGAAATTATTTGTATGTACTTCACAGTAATTTTGTCTCATGTAACTATTATGTGTTATGATAATGTAATGCATGTGGGTGGTTTTCTAATACAACTCTGTGGATAAAAGCAGCTGTCCCGTTACAGGCCCGATTTGGAGGTACGCTTTTGTGACCCAGCAGTCAGGAGTCTTGTGTTGCAGACTCTTGTTACATATCTTCCGCCGTAGTGCTGTTCCATTCTTTTACTCTAGGCAGAGCTCGCACAGGAGGCAATCCCTGTGCAGATCTTGAGTGCACACCGGAAGCCTAGAGACTTCCGTTCTCCTGGGAGTCAGTCTGAGCCTCGCGGGTCTCCGTATTTGCGTCCGCACGTCGTGACGTCACACGCCTTTTTTTTTTTTTTTTTTTTAGCACCACGGGGAGGGACATATAAACCCGGCCTGATCTGGTGTCAGGCTGGGAATACCTGGGAGCTCGGGACACGTTTGGACATGTGTGAATAGGTAAAGTTTATTGATGTACTCAACTCCTTACCCTACCTTATATAGAAATATACTATTATACTATAGAAATATTACCAACCGTATTCTTTTATGATATGGTCCTATTTAGGTACAGATTGTGAACTACTCTACTTACCTTGTAGATTGGTCCACCTGTACCTGTCTCCATGTGTAGTCGCTTAGCCATTATCTTTGGAGGCTTAGAAGTCTAATCTTCACATTTACCCCTGTGGTTCTCAAGGTGAAAGTACCATAAAGTAAATCTATAATAAAATGTTAATGCAGTAGGACCTAGTACTGTACTGTATCTGAAATTATTCCCTTTTTTCATCTTTAGACCGTGTCAGGGGTTTACTGCAAGAACACACATATTTTTGCATGTAGACATAGAATCCTTCCACAATGTCCACCCGAGCTCCCAGATTATGTTTATAAAGTCGGGAGATAAAGGTGGGTGCAGTTGACTAGCTATAGAACCTGCGTTAACTGCAATCTTACTATCTATTGACATAGTAACTGATGTATATGCAAATGTTCCGATATTACTGCAGGTGTTTTACTGTATTTGATGAAAAGCACTCATTAAGTTAATCCCTCCCTACGGGTTATCTGGCCTTTATGTGTGGATCATATCTGAAGGTGAAGTCGCGGGCGGATCCCGGGGAAATCTTTTTGACTGAAGTTGACCCAGATGTCCCCCATTTTGGAGGTAGGGGGATTTTTTTGGTCTTAGTGGGGGTCCATCTAGGGACCTATGGGCTTGTTGTATGAGCTGTGTGGCCACGTATTTGCAAAAGTTATTGTCTTTTTTTTATTCATTCATATGAAAGCCTGAAACCACTTTTGGCAAAAAGCCTGGCCGAGGGCGTAACATCACTTTGTCATGAATAATCAAATATGGCTCTTTATAAGAAAGCCAATTCTGCTACCCTCCTTGCTGAGGATATAGCAACCAAAAATATCAGCTTCCTAGTCAGAAGGACTAAGGGAATATGCTGTAATGGTTCAAAGGGCTTTTGTAACACTGAAAAAACTAAATTCAAGTCCCAAGTCCCAGGCTCAAAGGTGATTTAACTGGCGGATTAATCCGCATCACCCCTTGCATAAAACCTGGGATTAAAGAATGCGTAGCAAGCGGTCTTTGAAGTAAAACCGATAAGGCTGAGACTTGGCCCTTATAGTACTTAGGGCCAACTTCATCTCTACGCCCAATTGTAGAAAGGCAAGGATTCTGCCTATAATATATCTCCAAGGGGGCCAACCCTTGGAGTCACACCAGGAAACATAAGCTTTCCAAACTCTATAATATATAGCTCTGGAAACTGGTTTCCTTGCATTGATTAAAGTTGAGATAACAGACTTGGAAAGCCCACGCTTCTTCAGAATGTGGGTTTCAATAGCCAAGCTGTTAAATTTAGTGTTTGTAAAGTAGGATGGAATATCGCCCCCTGCGATAGGTCTGGCCTTAGTGGAAGAGGCCAAGGACCCTCCACTGCCATCTTAATGATTTCTGCGTACCATGCTGGGCCATGCTGGTGCTACCAGAATTACCGTCTTTCTTTCCAGCTTGATCCTGCAAAGAAGTCGAGGCAGCAACTGAATCGGGGGAAAAGCGTAGATCAGTGAAAACTGATCCCACGGAGTTACCAGGCATCTGTTCCGTATGCGAGTGGATCCCTTGTTCTGGACACAAAGTTGACTAACTTCATGTTAAATCTGGACACTAGAAGATCTATGTCCGGAGTCCCCCATCTTTGGCAAACAGCCCGAAACACTTTGGGGTGAAGAGACCATTCCCCTGGAAATAACTGCTGACGACTTAGATAGTCCGCCTGCCAATTTTCTACTCCCAGAATGTTAAAAGCCAATAGGGATGGGACATTCCTTTCTGCCCAAGTTAGGATATGGTTCACCTCTCTCTGAGCTGAGAGACTCTTGGTGCCCCCTTGGTGATTGATATAGGCCACAGCCGTGGCATTGTCAGATTGAATCCGGACTGGACAATTCTTTAACCTGGAGGTCCAGGTTTTCAGAGCCAGATACACTGCCCTAATCTCTAGGATGTTGATGGGCAGTTTTGACCACTGTCCCTGGACAGTCGTCTCCTCTAGTACCGCTCCCAAGCCTGAGAGGCTGGCATCTGTCCTTACTACTTTCCAGATTATTGGTCTGAAGGATTTCCCCTTCAGCAAATTCTGGCTTCGTAACCACCAACTGAGGCTTTGAGACACTCTTGGGGACAGCTGCATTGGCAAGTCCAAAGCTTGGATCGTCTTGTTCCAAGCAGAGAGGATTCTGTTTTGCAACAGTCTTGAATGGAACTGGGCATAGGGGACTGCTTCGAATGAAGCTACCATCTTTCCTAACAACCTCATGCAAAGGCGAATTGAAGGATTTGCTTTTGACCTGACCATCCGTACCAGCTCTTGTATGGAGCTGATCTTTGCTGGAGGCAAGAACACCCTTTTCTGGGCTGTATCTATGATCAGACCTAAGTAATCCAGCCTTCTTACTGGTTTTAAGGAAGACTTCTCTAGGTTGAGGATCCAACCGAGATTTTCCAGGTAACTGGTTGTAATGCGTACGCTTTGCCTTAAGCGAGTCACTGACTGGTCTATTAACAATAGATCATATAGGTACGCCAACACTGTTATGCCCTGTGCCCTCAACCTGGCTAGAGGTGGGGCCAGTATCTTTGTAAATACCCGTGGTGCTGTGGCTAGCCTGAAGGGTGATGCCGCAAACAAAGTACTGTCCTACTTTGAATCGCAGAAAACTTTGGTGAGCGGGAACTATAGGGACATCCAGGTATGCATCCCTGATGTCGATGGACGCCAGAAGTTCTCCCCCTTGCAGGATGAAGACCACTGACCTGATTGACTCCATGCGAAAGGAGCGAATTTTCAGGAACCGATTTTAGATTTTTTTAGATTCAGAATGGGTCTGACATCTCCATTCGGTTTCCGGTACCGTAAACAGGTTTGAAATAGAATCCCAAACCTTGTTCTTCAGTGGGAATCTGTACAATTACCCCTTGAGTCAATAATCGGTCTAATGCTTGAAACAGGGATTGTCTTTTCCCTGGATCCTTGGGAACGTTTGATCTCAGAAAATGAGATGGTGGAAACTCCCGAAGCTCTAGTTTGTATCCTAGAGTCACTGTGGAGAGAGCCCATCTGTCCTAAGTTTCCATTTGCCAGACTTTTGCGTAATGCAGAAGTCTTCCCCCCACCTTGTTGAGGGGAGATGCCTCTTCATGAAGAGGTTTTAGTATTCTGCTTTGCAGTTTTGCGGCTCCAGGTCTTTCATTGAGCCTGGGCCTGACCCTGTGATTTTCCTCTGGAATCTGACGGTGGAAGCCGTCGCCACTGCCTAGAGGCGGATGCGCTTGGTGCAGGAGAGAAAGTCAGTTTAAATGAAGGACCTTTTTATACTTTCTTTTGACTGGCAAAAGAGTACTCTTTACATGGAAATTGTCCAGATGTATTTATTCAAATCATCGCCAAATAGACGCTCCCCATGAAATGGAAACTAGACAGAAGCTGCAGACCAACCCTTTAGCCAAAGGGTCCTACGCATGTGTACTTAAACACAAGGGCCAGGCGGGACGCCTGGTGAATAGAATCTTTCATAGCATCTATGGAAAAACATAATGCTTTTGGTAATTCAGCCAACTCACGGGCCTGTTGTGCAGGGAGCTCGTTAAGAGCATCTGTGAACTAGTCCTTTTTAAGGAGTGACAGATGCCTATGGCTGCAAGTGCAAGCTGAGCAACAGTACCTGCTAAGGAAAAAGAGGATTTTAACAGGAATTCCAACTTTTTATCTGTTGGATCCTTTAGCATTTGTGCATTGTCCACTGGACAAGTTAAACTTCTATTCACACTGGAAATCGCAGCATCTACTGCTGGAACTTTCCATTTTTTGGTAAATTTTTCCTCCATAGGATAGAGAACTGAGAATCTCTTTGGAGGGAGAAAATGCTTATCCGGATGATTCCATTTGGTATAAATAAGCTTCTCTAGCAATGTGTGGACAGGAACGCATGCACTGGTTGTGAAGGATTCAAAGAACCCAAAGAAGAAACCAGACTTTCAGCTGACTCTGTTTAGGGGTAGCATGAAAGTGGAGCGAACCATGTCCGTAAGGATTTGTACCTCAGATTGTGAAGCTGAAACTTCAACTGTTGTTTCCTCTGCAGAGGAGTAATCGGTTTGTTTTTCCCGATCGTTTGAGGGTAATACCTCATCCTGTCCCCACTGTTCCCCTAGTAAGTGGTTTGGAGTGGGAGAGAGAGGGATCTAGCACGCTTCTTATGTTCTTTAATGGAGGATGCAATTAAAGCAGCTAATCTTCCTTCTAAGCCCTGCAGGGCAGAGGAAAATGCATCTTCAGTCACGTATACAGGGGCTGAAGTGTGAGAAGCAGTTGCACCAATTGCTTCCAATGACTCACCCTGGCTTGCCATGTCAGGTATCTCCGAAGAGGATGACAATGTGGAGGCATGTCTAGAGTTCCCAGCTCCTGGACGTGGTTTTGGTGCCTTAGTAGTAAGCCTTGAAGCCAAGGCACAAAAAGCAAAGGTACTCTAAGAACTGTTCTATTTATTTGAATAATAGTAGGAAAAACAGTGGTAGCATAGAATGATCTAATGCTAAACAATATGTTTTTTTCCTGTACTGCAAATGTCTGTGTAAACCCCTCACATGCACCAGTGCTTCTGTGTCCTGTGGCAACCTTGCTTTAGCTGCTCTGACAGACACTGTGTTCCCCAGAGTATCAGCTTTAAGCTTTTTCAGGTGTGAGCCTGATTGTCTGTGCCACGCCCTTTCCTATGCTTTAGCAAGAGTCACCTCAGTTTCCCCATTTAGGGGGAGAGGTGACCCCCCCCCCCCCTTTATGCTTGTTTAAACATAACATGTATCCCTATCCACTCAGTTTCCCCATTTAGGGGGAGAGGAGACCCCCCCCCCCCCAGCTGCTGAGACACACGCTGTATTAGCACAGATTTAGAGGAGTTTTTAAGGCATTTTACAATATAATTAAAAGAAAAGTCATAGGTGGACTTTGCCGTTCCTATGCTTTTCTTACCTTTTCCTCGCTGCAGGATACTGCTGTAAACAGACAGATCCAAACTTCACCCATCACAGCGGGCAGCGTGGTTAAACCTTCAAAGACTGGGGCCCTTTTAATAGGGGTTCCACTCCTTTGGACCATGTATAGCACCCCTCAGGACAGCTTTAGGTAATGTAGCAAGACCAAAAAGAGTCCTGGTTCCTAGGGTCCGGCCCTCAAAGAGGAGCGTTCCAGGCAAAACCTTGTTCTTCAATGCGAGGCCCGGGTACCATCCTGGAGCCTCAGTGGCGGGATGGATCCGGTTGTGGAGGCTTTTTTTAAGAAAGTGGAGGCTTTTTAAAACCAGCATGGATCCCTCCTGGAGCTCCACCGAGCACATCTTCACTCGTGCCAACACCTTTAGACACTGACGGAAAAAAAACTGATGTGCTCCTGGAAGGAGGAGGGGTTATATAGGGGAGTCAACTTCCTGTATTGGGTGTGCCAGTGTCAACACCTGAAGGTAGCTATAACCCACTAAGTAAATACTTAAGGCTCTGTGTCCTATGATGTACGATAAAGAAAAATTATTTTTTTATCCTCATGCAAACACGGAAAGGATAAAAAGGACGTGATCAACAGGAAAGAAAACACCATAATAAGATAAGTGAAAGTGATATGTATATACCTGTTCAAATATATATTCACTGACGGTGCTTATCTTTTTTCACTGATGGTGCTTACCTTTATCCTTCACATTTTTTAATCTATGTTCAACATCTAAGGTGAACTAGGCTAACCAATCTAAGGTTTTTTATTTATTTATATAATTTTATAATCTTTTTTGGATTGCAAAGGGCAACTATTCAATTAAAGCCTCAGAACTAATTAAGAAGAAACTCCTGTCAAGCGACCGCAATTAAATCCTCAGGAGACATCTATTAGATGCATGGACTCATAAAGGGTCCTAAAATAAACGCGTTTTTACCCAATTTAAACGCATGGACTTTTAAGGGTCCTAAACTAAACGCGGTTTCACCCATTTTTTAACGTGTTTTCACCCAAAACACTATCCCACAATTATCACTTACTCACTGGTATCACAAATAGGATAAGCATTCATTTATCTATATATTTATTTATGGTTTTATGCATTTATATATACACAGTGCACGGATTTAAGGGAGGTTTTACACACCACATAAGCAGCATTATTGCACAAGGATTTTTAACCACATCTACACCATTTTTAAGGTTGATTGAAAGCGCACCCATCGCACAATAACATTATTTTTGTGCATTTTAAAAACAATTTCTTTCACGTGTGAGAACACTACTATATGGGTTGCAGCATCATCATTTGGCTATCTTAAAATACTGTTGCTGTTCTGTTTTTAAGTACTCATTCTAGCGCTTAAGTACACATACTCAATACTCTATCTATACATCCTTACCCACTTGAGCAGCTTAAATGGAGATATTTAAATTTTTAGAGAATCGCAAAGTAGATCTAGAGGAGGTTTTTTCCACCTCAAATACTAACACTGACACAGGTGACCTTGATACTAACTTTAGAAAATTTGGTCATCTGATGGAGAAAAAAGTCAGCTTATGGTGGGATATTGCATCCCATGAGCAATATATAAAGGAAAATATTGTGCCAAGGAGACTAAGGTGGGATGTACCCATCAATGATGGTTTATTGGACCCTGAATCTGTTGATGAATGGTACAAATTTTTTAATGGAAAAAGGTTTGGAGGTATTAAAATTTATAATACAAAGAAAACAAAGAAAAGTCGCAAAGATAAACGAGCAGATTGAGGAAAGCAAATTAATTTTGGAAACCTATAAGGAATCAGCCTCATTTGCTTCTCTAACCAAACAACTGAACAGAGTGCTGGAACAGAAGGACATTGAAATAAAACAAAGAAAAAAACGGAAATACATGAGAGATACCAACGATTACAGATTACAACAGGCATATAAATGGCAACTAAATTTAAAGGATGGACGAACAGGATCCACTACCTCATCACCACTGAGAGAAGTAAGAATCAGATCACCAAATAGGGAATACACACATAGATCACCTGATAGACAAGTGAGGCAAAATGAAAATGAGAATGGAAACCAAAGAGCATCAAGGGATGAGTATAATGGCCCGAGAACCCCAAAACCATGGTGGAAAAACAAGAACAATAAACCCAAACCATGGACAAAATCTCCAAAAAATGCGCAATGGAAAAATGGGGGGAATAAGAACCACAAGTCCCAAAACCAGGCGTATAACCAACATAGGAATAATGAAAACCGAGGATATGACGATAGAGGACACCAGAATCATGGAAACCATGATAAGAGAGACACAAGGGACCACCATAACCAATATCAACAATATACACAACCCCAATACTATGACCGACAATATAGGGACTACAGAAGTAGCCCCAATTACACGAGAAATAGGTATGAAGCACTAAGGGATGAGGAAAATGAGGCAAGCACATCCTCGTCTTTTTTAGATCAGCGCAGGAGGGACAGAACCCCTCCCCGCACAGAGAGAACCCCACCACGCAGCCAAAAAAGTCCAAACCCAAGAGAGGAAACAGGGGAGGACGGAAGGTCCAAGCGAAAAAGAGAGAAATAGGAGAAGGTATATACAACTTAAGTGGCAAAGAATTAACCAAAACTGAATTAAGGACTCTTGACAAAGGACTAAAATTTGCACCAAAGAGAAATCTAAACAAATTTGACACATATGTAGACATACAAAAATACACCAGGAAGCTAAATATAAAAAAATACATGTTGAATAAACCTGTGGCCACCACAAGGGACCAACAGGAAACCCCAGGGAGAGTGGAACACACTACTCTAAGAAACCGATCCCTGTTTAATCCCCAGGTGTCGAATAATGAGCATATACATGTTTTTAACAAGATGGTCATACAAGATATCGAAAAAATAAAAATAAAACGAGCACAAAACTCCCAGGATATCACAAAAGGAATAAAGGAACTGGAAGCAAGAAAGGAAGTAGTGATACGACCAGCAGACAAAGGAGGCGCTATAGTTGTTTTATCAAAAGAAAATTATAACAGTGAGCTCATAGGCCAACTAAATGACACCAACACTTATATCAAACTCAAAGGGAATCCAACCAGAGAATATAAGGAAGAATTAAGAGAACTGGTAGAAAAAGGCAAAATGAAGAATATTTTAAACAAAAAGGAGGAAAGGTACCTTCTGCCGGATGTCTGCAGGGTCCCAGTGATTTACACTGTCCCCAAAATCCACAAAAATTCATCAATGCCACCCGGGAGACCTATAATCAGTGGTATTCAATCCATAAACTCAAGAATTGGTGAATATGTTGATAAGTTTATTCAGCCACTGGTATCCAAAACCAAATCATTTTTAAGGGACACCAAGCACCTCATACAAATTCTGGAGAAAGTGCAACTAAAACAAAATGAACAGTATTTAATAGCCACGGCCGATGTGTCATCATTGTACACAATTATTGACCACGGCGACGCAATAAATGCCACAAGATGGGCTCTAGATAAATGGACGACCATACCCTCTAAACAAAAAAGATTTATTTTAAGATGTTTAGCCTACGGGATACAACATAACTATTTCTGGCACAATAAAGAATTTTATAGACAGCTAAACGGGATTGGAATGGGGGCTAAATATGCCCCAAGCGTCGCAAACCTCTTCATGGCCGACTGGGAAGAAGAAGCGCTTTACCAACACTATCCAATGGAGCTAACTTTATATAAAAGATTCATAGATGACTGCATTATAATATGGAATGGGGATAGAACTAGCTTGGAAAATTTCCTTACGGCACTAAATAATAACCAAAAAAACATCCGGTTAACTTTTGAGATTAGTGACAGAAATATCAAATTCTTGGACCTCGATATTACAATAGAGAAGGGTGTATTTCACACAAAAACCTTCTTTAAGACTGTAGACAGGAACAGCTACATTCCCACGGATAGCTGCCACTACAGTCCGTGGCTAATAAACATACCAAAAGGACAGCTCATCAGATTGAGGAGAAATTGCAGCAATGACAAAGGGTACCTCGAACAAGCAACAGAGATTGGTGAAAAGTTCCTGCAGAAGGGTTACAATGAGAATTTCATCAATGAAAAAATAAAGGAAGTACAGGAAATGCCAAGAGATTCTCTCATTAAGGATAAAGAAAAAAGAACTGAAAAACATGCAGAAGTACCACTGATTTTTAATTTCAACATACAGCACAAGAAAATTGAGGCAATAATTAAAAAACACTGGCAGCTATTGCAAGCTGATAAACAACTAAAAAGCATCCTCCCTGAGAGACCTAGATTTATATACAGAAAAGCTCCAACACTAAGAGACTTGATTGTCAAAAATGTCCCAGACCCCCCAAACAACAAGAATATGACCTTTTTTCAGGGAAAGGGGTTTTATCCCTGTAAAAGATGTTACGCATGCAGGAATACGAAGCTAGGAGGAAAAAAATGCAACAAATTCACATCATCTACCACGAAAAAAGAATACGATATTAAGGAGTTCATCTCATGTAAAACAGAAGGAGTAGTGTATATGCTTGAATGCACATGTTCGCTTCAGTACATAGGAAGGACTAAACGACCCATGTGGAAACGGATAAGAGAACATGTGCAAAACATAATAGCAGGCTTCCCTAAACACAGTGTGTCAAGACATTTTGCAGAAATCCATAATAAAGATCCCACTCAAATGAAGTTCTGGGCAATTGATAAATTCAAACCTAATTGGAGGGGGAGTCATAAAGTGAGAGAACTCAGCAAAAGTGAATCGAGATGGATTTATGAAATCAACAGTTTTGCACCAGGAGGCCTAAACATTGACTTTGACCTCAACTGTTTTATTTCTGACTTTTAACACATTTTAACCACTTCAGCCCCGGACCAATTTGCAGCTAAAGGACCAGGCCCCTTTTTGCAATTCGGCACTGCGTCGCTTTAACTAACAATTGCGCGGTCATGCGACGTGGCTCCAAAACAAAATTGGCGTCCTTTTTTTCCCACAAATAGAGCTTTCTTTTGGTGGTATTTGATCGCCCCTGCGGTTTTTATTTTTTGCGCTATAAACAAAAATAGAGCGACAATTTTGAAAAAAATGCAATATTTTTTACTTTTTGCTATAATAAATATCCCCAAAAAATATATAAAAAAACATTTTTTTTTCCTCAGTTTAGGCCGATACGTATTCTTCTACATATTTTTGGTAAAAAAAATCGCAATTAGCGATTATTGATTAGTTTGCGCAAAAGTTATAGCGTTTACAAAATAGGGGATAGTTTTATAGCATTTTTATTAATATTTTTTTTTTATTAGTAATGGCGGCGATCAGCGATTTTTATTGTGACTGCGACATTTTGGCGGACACATCGGACATTTTTGACACATTTTTGGGACATTTGTCATTTATACAGCAATCAGTGCTATTTAAATAGCACTGATTCCTATGTAAATGACAGTTGTAGTTAGGGGGTTAACCACTAGGGGGCGGGGAGGAGTCAGTGTGACGTGTTGTGTTTTTTTTACAGTAGGGGGCGTGGCTGTACGCGTGACGTCATTGATCGGCGTTCCCGATGACAGGGAACCGCCGATCACTGACAGTCAGTGTAGGAAGCGCGGGGAGAGGTTTGTTTACATAGACCTCTCCCCGTTCTTCCGCTCCGTAACCCGATCGCGGGATACCAGCGGCGATCGGGTCCTCTGGTGCCGGGGTCACGGAGCTCCCGACCGGGTCGCGAGCGCGCCGCTAGCGGCGCGCGCGCGACCCACGGGCAGGCACATGCACGATCACGTACAGGTAAAAAACAGTCATACGGTTTTCTTCCTCTACATTTTTATATATATATTCCTGTATACCTATATACTCCTATTTTTTTAAAATTCAACACCAGCATGGCCATTTTTTATTATTATTTTTATTACTCATCCTAAGAACTATTTATATATGGTATACGGTCACCATATATACACCCCAAAAGAAGTATATTTTGCAAAGAAACATTCCTAAAGAAGTGATGCTCTGAATAGAAACTAACTAACCTATCCTCAAAAATAAGGAACTATTTATAAACTTTGGTTTGAACATTTACTCATGCCTCCAATTTTAAAAGTCTTGCAGCGTATTTTTATATCCATTTTTTCATCCTTATTATTTTTTTCATCTCTTTATTTTTATTTTTATTATTTTTTTTTATTTTTACATTTTATTTATTATTTTTTTTTATTTTTATTTTTATTTTTATATTTATTCTATATTTTTTTGTTTATCATCTTTTTTATATATATATATATATATTTATTTTTTTTTTTTATATATATATATTTTTTTTATATTCATTTTTAAATATTCATTTTCATTTCTATTTTTATTTTAATTTTTCATTTTTATACTTAATTTTTTATTTCATTATTAACATTCACATATCCTCATATTTTAATACACCATCACACATATTAACATTTTTACCAATTTATCTTTACTTTTATTTCATATTAAACTTTGTGTCAATAAATATCTTTTTATATATATATATATATTTTTTTACTACCATTAAGTGTGAGCCTGTAGATTTAACAAATGTTTCGTTACCCAGGATCGCAAAGAGTTAATGTGCACGATATCCACAGCACCCGAGCGCAGCGGTGTGTTGAATAGGATGATGAGCACATAAAAGTTGCTATGGTAACCCCCACGCTAAATGTTGCCCTATAAAAAGGTCTCGGCTGCCACATAGGCTAATAATCCCTTGATAAAGTCACGTGGGCCTGACGCAACGCGTCGGGAGGAGGAGCCAAGTGACGCTACCGAGACGAGCAGGGCAGGGAGCCCTAACAGTGCCTGACACACTTCTCACTACCGCACTTAGATCGCAGGGTGCTGTGTAAGTAGATTGGCTTAAGCCATAACACATGCACACTATCTAAAGTGTAACAACACTGCGCAATGTGTTTGTATCTGTTTTTTATCCTCATGCAAACACGGAAAGGATAAAAAGGACGTGATCAACAGGAAAGAAAACACCATAATAAGATAAGTGAAAGTGATATGTATATACCTGTTCAAATATATATTCACTGACGGTGCTTATCTTTTTTCACTGATGGTGCTTACCTTTATCCTTCACATTTTTTAATCTATGTTCAACATCTAAGGTGAACTAGGCTAACCAATCTAAGGTTTTTTATTTATTTATATAATTTTATAATCTTTTTTGGATTGCAAAGGGCAACTATTCAATTAAAGCCTCAGAACTAATTAAGAAGAAACTCCTGTCAAGCGACCGCAATTAAATCCTCAGGAGACATCTATTAGATGCATGGACTCATAAAGGGTCCTAAAATAAACGCGTTTTTACCCAATTTAAACGCATGGACTTTTAAGGGTCCTAAACTAAACGCGGTTTCGCCCATTTTTTAACGTGTTTTCACCCAAAACACTATCCCACAATTATCACTTACTCACTGGTATCACAAATAGGATAAGCATTCATTTATCTATATATTTATTTATGGTTTTATGCATTTATATATACACAGTGCACGGATTTAAGGGAGGTTTTACACACCACATAAGCAGCATTATTGCACAAGGATTTTTAACCACATCTACACCATTTTTAAGGTTGATTGAAAGCGCACCCATCGCACAATAACATTATTTTTGTGCATTTTAAAAACAAATGCTTTCCCCCCTCCTGTTCTGATTCCTGCAGTGTTAAGGAAGTTTCAGCCAGAGAGCACTACTCTCATCTTGATCGCGCCTCACTGGCCCAGGAGGCCGTGGTTCTCCATTCTGAAGGGTCTGGCGGTGGAACCCCCCTGGATACTTCCAGTCCAGGAGGATCTTCTTTCTCAAGGCTCGATTTTCTGTCCTCAGGTGGAGCAGTGGAACCTTGCAGCCTGGCTTCTGAGGAGGAATTGCTGAGGGGCAAGGGGTTCTCGGATCGCTTAGTAGCCACTCTCCTAAGTTGCAGAAAAAAGGAAACGCAGGCTATCTACTTGAAGGTGTGGAAGCGTTTCAATAGTTGGTGCTCAGAAAGCTCTTTCGATGTGCGCAGTTCTGTAGCAGTTTTGGAATTTCTGCAGGCGGGGGCGGATAAAGGCTTAGCCCTTAGCACCTTGAAAGGTCAGGTATCCGCTTTAAGCGTTTTTCTGGAAAAACATCTAGCAACAGACCCATGGATAGTGAGGTTTTTTTTAGAGCATTGAGCAGGCAGAGACCGGTCAGAATCCCCCCCTTCCCAGTGTGGGATCTCTCGTTAGTTTTACAGGCTCTCACAGGGGAGCCTTTTGAGCCGTTGATCACTCTCAAAATTGTGTTTTTGGTGGCGATCACTACGACAAGAAGAGTGAGTGAACTCTAAGCCCTTTCTATTAGGGCACCTTTTTTCCAGGTTTTTTCGGACCGTGTGATTTTTTTAAGACGGATCCGGCCTTTTTGGTAAAGCTAGCCTCTAAGTTTCATAGAGGCCAGGAAATTGTATTACCTACTTTCTGTTCGAATCCTGTGAGGGAACAGGAACATATTTTTCATAATTTGGACGTTAGAAGATGCGTCCTTCGATATTTAGAATATACAGGTCAGTTCAGAAAGTCTGACTCACTGTGTTATTTTCAGGGGCCAGGAAAGGTTCCAGAGCCTCTAGACGCACAATAGCCAGATGGTTAAGGTTGGCCATTAGTCAGGCTTAGGTGATAGGGGGGTTAGAGCCCCCAGTTGGGATTAAGGCACACTCAACCAGGGCAGTGGTGACTTCTCAGGCAGAGTGGGCTGGTGCTTCTCCGGAGCAGATCTGTAGAGCTGCTACATGGTCCAGCTTTTCTACTTTCCTGAAGCACTACAGATTGGATTTTCTGTCAGCTAAAGACCAAGCCTTTGGTCGTAAGGTGCTGCAGGCGGTAGTCCCACCCTAAGGTAAGGTCGCTTATCCTCTCTAAGGTGGCTGTCCTGAAAGACACGCTAGGGAAACATCCTTTTCCAGGAGTTTTTCAGGACAGCACCGGTACCCACCCAGGTTGTTGGATATCTTTGAGAACTCATCGCATGATACCATCAGGTAAGATAAAAGATTTGTTTTTGACGTGTTCTTGTGTCTCCCCAGTTGGCCGGAGGTACTCTTGAAGAACTGAGGGGCCGGCAAGAGGATGAGGCTTAAATCTTGGAATTGAAGGCATTGTTTCCTAAGAGGGGAGGAGCCAGGGTCTCTCTAAGGTGGCTGTCCTGAAAGACTCCTGGAAAAGGATGCTACCGGTGAGTAACTCCGTTGTTTGTAACACTGACAAAACTAAGTTCAAGTCCCAGGCTCAAAGGTGATTTAACTGGCAGATTATTCCGCATCGCCCGTTGCATAAAACCTCGGACTAAAGACTGCGTAGCAAGCGGTCTTTGAAATAAGATCGATTAGGCTGAGACTTGGCCCTTAATAGTACTCACAGCCAACTTCATGTCTACCCCTATTTGTAGAAAAACAAGAATTCTGCCTATGATATTTAGCGTTCATAAAGTACAGTAGGTGCCGCCGATATTGTGTTTCCAGCGCGATCACGTCACACTGGTTCTCAGCGACAGGGTTCTCGAACCAGTGCGATCCCGTCGCGCTGGTTCTCGCGCTGGCTGCAATAGGAAAATGGCACATTTTCCTATAGCAGCGAGCGCGAGAAATAAGCGACAATGTCGCCTCTCTAATAAGACCAGCATGCCTTCAGGAGCATACCAGGCCCTTAGGTCTGGTACGGATTTTAAGGGGAACCCCCTACGCCAAAAAAAACTGCGTGGGGGTCCCCCCAAAATCCACACCAGACCCTTATCCGAGCATGCAGCCCGGCCGGTCAGGAAAGGGGGTGGGGAGCGAGTGTGCTTTGGGGAAGGGGGGCGGCTCCGGTGGTCTTCTTCCAACTCCTACTCCTTCGCGCTCTCCGGTTCTTCTCTGGCCTCTTCTTCCGGCTCCTCCGCTATCTTCTACCAGCTCTTTTACTAACGGAGTAGCCCGGTCTCCTCCGTCCTTCTTCCCTCTTCTCTCTTCTTCCGATGTTGACACGACACTCTCTCCCACTAAAATGCCATGTGCAAGGTGCGTGGCGACTTATATAGGCATGGGGTGGGGTCACTGGGTGATGGCACATGGTGACCACGCCCCTTATGACATCACAGTCCCGGGGTCATGCTGGGACTGTGACATCATGTGACCCCGCCCCATGCCTCTAAGTCGCCGCGCACCTCGCACATGGCATTTCGGCGGGAGAGAGCATTGTGTCAACATCGGAAGAAGAGAGAAGATTGAAGAAGGACGGAGGAGCCAGGAAGAAGAACCGGAGAGCGGGAGAAGAGGCCAGAGAGAGCGAAGAAGAACCGGAGAGCGCGAAGGAGTCGGAAGAGACCCCCGGAGCTGCCTAATAAATTACAAAAACTACCCCATACTCATTCACATAGGGTGGGGGGCCTCTTATTAAAGGAGGCTCCCAGATTCCGATAAGCCCTGCGCCCGCAGACCCCGACAACCAACGGCCAAGGTTGTCGGGAAGAGGCCCTTGTCCTCATCAACATGGGGACAAGGTGCTTTGGGGTGGGGAGGCGCCCCACTTCCCCAAAGCACACACCCACCCATGTTGAGGGCATGCGGCCTGGTACGGCTCAGGAGGGGGGTGCTCGCTCGTCCCCACCCCCTTTCCTGGCCGGCTGGGCTGCGTGCTCAGATAAGGGTCTGGTATGGATTTTGGGGAGACCCCTACGCCGTTTTTTTTGGCGTAGGGGGTTCCCCTTAAAATCCGTACCAGACCTAAGGGCCTGGTATGCTCTTGGAGGGGGAACCCATGCCGTTTCTTTAATTAAAAATTTGGCGTGGAGTTCCCCCTCAAAATTCATACCAAACCGAGTGCCTGGTATTGGCAGGGATCCAAGTCTGATCTCCGCACCAGTGTGAACCCACCCTCAATGTCAGCAATGCTTGTCGCTCATTGGGAAAGGAAAAAAACTAATTTTTCCTTTCCCAATGCGGCTCAGCGCTGGCTCCCACGTCGGGGCTCGCAGGGTATCAATCTCGCCGATAAAAGCGGCAAGATTGACACAATATCGTGGTCACATACTGTAGGATGGAATATCGGCCCCTGTGAGAGCAGGTCTGGCCTTAGTGGAAGGGACCATGGATCCTCCACTGCCATCTTTACAATTTCTGCATACCATGACATTCTGGGCCATGCTGGTGCTACCAGAATTACTGGCTTTTATTCCAGCTTAATTATGCAAAGAAGTAGTGGTAGCAACTGAATAGGGGGAATGCATAGATCAGTGAAAACTGATCCCACGGGGTCACCAACGCATCTGTTCTGCATGCGAGTGGATCCCTTGTCCTGGACACAAAGTTGACTAACTTCATGTTGAATCTGGACGCTAGAAGATCTACGTCCGGAGTCCCCCATCTTTGGCAAACAGCCCAAAAAATGTTGGGGTGAAGAGACCATTCCCCCGTGAATAACTGTTGGCGACTCTACTCCCGGAATGAAGACTGCTGATGGGCACGGAACATTCCTTTCTGCCCAAGTTAGAAAAATGGTTCACCTCTCTCTGCGCTGAGAGACTCTTGGTGCCCCCTTGGTGATTGATATAGCCATAGCTGTGGCATTGTCGGACTGGATCCTGACAGGACAATCCCTTAACCTGGAAGTCCAGGCCTTCATAGCCAGACGCACTGCCCGAATCACTAGGATGTTGATGGGCAAGGCTCTTCCAGTTCTTGACCACTGTCCCTGGACAGTCGTCTTCTCTAGTACTGCTCCCCAGCCAGAAAGGCTGGCATCTGTCGTTACTACTTTCCAGATAATTGGTCTGAAGGATTTTCCTTTCAGCAGATTCTGGGTTAGTAACCACCAACTGAGGCTTTGGGACACCCTTGCGGACAGCCGCATTGGCAAGTCCAAAGCTTGAATCGTTTCGTTCCAAGCAGACAGGATACTGTTTTGCAACAATCTCGAATGCAACTGGGCCTAGGGGACTGCTTTGAACGAAGCCACCATCTTTCCTAACAACCTCATGCAAAGGCGAATGGAGGGATCTCCTTTCGACCTGTCCATCCGCACCAGCAAGGCAAGAACACCTTTTTCTGGGCTGTGTCTATGATCAGGCCCAAATACTCCAGCTTTTTTAGCAGTTTTAATGAAGACTTCTCTAGGATGAGAATCCAACCCAGACTTTCCAGGTAACTGGTTGTAATGCATAAACTTTGCTCCAAGTGAACCACTGACTGGTCTATTAGCAATAGATCGTCTAGGTAAGCCAAGACTGTTATGCCCTGTGCCCTTAGACTGGCTAGAGGTGGGGCCAGCACTTTTGTGAACACCCGGGGTGCTGTAGCTTGCCTGTATCCTAGAGACACTGTGGAGATGACCCATTTGTCCTGAATTTCCCTTTGCCATACTTCTGAGTATGGGGGGGGGGCACCTCTTCATGATGAGGCTTTAGTATTCTGCTTTGCAGATTTCCAGCCCCAGGTCTTCTTTTGTGCCTGGACCTGATCCTGAGGTTTTCCCTCTAGAGTCTGACGGCGGAAGCCGTCCCCACTGCCTAGAGGCGAATGCCCCTTGCGCAGGAGAAAAAGTCAGTTTAAATGAAGGACGTTTATACTTTATTTTGACTGAAAAAAGAGTACTCTTCCCACTAGAAATCCTTTGGATGTATTTATCCAAATCATCCCCAAATAGTTGCTCCCCATGAAAAGGGAAACTAGTCAGAAGCCTTTTGCAAGGTGCTTCGGCTGACCAATTTTTTAACCAAAGGGTCTTTACGCATATGTACTAGCACAAGCGCAAGGCGGGACACCTGGTGAATAGAGTCTTTCATAGCGTCTATGGCAAAACATAATGCCTTGGGTAGTTCGGCCAACTCACGGGCCTGTTGTGCAGGGACCTCCTTAAGGGCCTCTCTGAACTGGTCCTTTAGGGACTGACAGATGCCTATTGCAGCGACTGCAGGCTGAGTAACGGCCCCTGCCAAGGATTTTAACAGGAATTCCAACTTTTTATCTGTTGGATCTTTAAACATTTGTGCATTGTCTACTGGACAAGTTAAACTTTTATTCACACTGGAAATCGCAGCGTCAACTGCTGGTACATTCCATCTTTTGGTGAATTTCTCCTCCATGGGAGAGAGAACTGAGATTCTCCTTAGAGGGAGAAAATGATTATTATGGGTGATCCCGTTCAGCATAAATAAACATTTCTAGTAATGCATGGACCAGAAAGGCATGAAAAGGCTGTAAAGGTTTTAAAGAACCCAAGGAAGAAACAGAACTCTGTTAGAGGTAGCATGAAAGTGGAACGAACCATCTCCGTAAGAGTTTGTACCCCCAATCTCTCAGATTGCAAGGCTGAAAAAGGTTCATCAACTGTTGTTTCCTCCGCAGAAGAATAATCGGTTTGTTTTTCCTCATAATCGCCTGAGGGTAATACCTCATCCTGTACCCACTGTTCCCTTGGTAAAGGGTTGGAGGTGGGGAGGGGGATCTAGCACCCTTACTATCCATTTGGATGGAGGATGCGATTAAAGCCGCTAATCTCCCTTCTAGGCCCTGCAGGGCAGAGGAAAATGCATCTTCAGTCACGTATACAGGGGCTGAAGTGTG
This sequence comes from Lithobates sylvaticus, assembly GCA_028564925.1. Lineage (NCBI taxonomy): Eukaryota > Metazoa > Chordata > Amphibia > Anura > Ranidae > Lithobates > Lithobates sylvaticus. Next base: position 124,530,842 of record CM053033.1, read on the forward strand.
AGAAGCAGTTGCACCACCAATTGGTTCCAATGACTCACCCTGGCTTGCCATGTTTGGTATCTCCGGAGAGGATGACAGTGTGGAGGCATGACTGGAGTTCCCAGCACCTGGGGGTGGAACTTTTGGTACCTTTGTGGTAGCTCTGGAAGTCATAGTGCTAAGCACAAAAGCAGAGGCACTTTAAGAAAAATCTACTACTCGCTGAGCAATAGTCTAGCAAAACAATGCCACCATAAATATCAGCTTTTGGTGCTAATGGAGTAACAATTGTATTTCCTGTACTGGAAATGCCTGTATACATCCCTTATGTGCCCCAGCGCTCCTGTGTCCTTGTGTGTCAGACTTCCTCTCTGATAGAGAGTGTCTGTTTTTAAAAGCCTCAGGTGTGAGCCTGATCAGGTGTGAGCCTGATTGGCATCCATAGTGCCTTCCGCCCCTCAGTATGTGCACCGTGTGCTCCACATGGATGCTACGTCCTGCACACGGCGCCTGCTTTAAGCCACGCCCATTTACCAATACCCGCCCCCCTCCTTGTTTCAAGAATGAACACTAGTCTGCACGCGGACGGCATTTAGGTCTGCAAATGCAGACCCGATGAGGAAGAGGCTGCGATCGCCATCTGGCACTCTTGCCAGAGTTCTGAACGCACTGCCTTGTACAAGGGCTGGGGCGCAACAATTTCTCCTCCATGGGATAGTGGGCTTATATAAAAAGGCAAGTATATAGCAATGTAATTGGACACAGAGCTGCTGAGAAGCAACGTACCAAGGTATGTTTATTTTACTTCTAGTGAAGATTTTAAGGCAAACAATGTTTTTCATATGGAAGAAAAAAAGCATAGGTGGACTTTTGACAGTTCCTAGGCTTCTTCCCTTATCCTCGCTGCAGGATACTGCTGTAACAGACAGATCCAAACTTCACCCATCACGGCGGGTTGCGTTAGTAAACCTTCAAAGACCGGGTCCCTATTATGGGGGTTCCACTCCTTTGGACCTGTATAGCACCCCTCAGAAACAACTTTAGGTTATGTAGCAAGACCAAAAAGAGTCCTGGGTCCTGGGGTCCAGCCTTCAAAGAGAGACGTTACAGGCAAAACCTTGTTCTTCTATGCGAGGCCTGGGTACCATTTTTTGGCCTCAGTGGCTTGGATGGATCTGGTGTGTGGAGGTTATTTAAATCCAGCATGGGTCCTTCCTGGAGCTCCCCAGAGCACATCTTCAATCGTGACGAACACCTTAGACACTGGCAAAAAAACTGAGGTATTCCTGGAAGGAGGAGGGGTTATATAGGGGAATGAACTTCCTATATTGGGTATACCAGTGTCGATCACCTGAAGGTGGCCCATAACCCATTAAGTTATTACTTAGGCTCTGTGTCCCATTATGTACGATAAATAAATACGATTCTTGCACAGGTCCCACCCATCTGTGTTTTTTGATGGCCCTGTTTATTGCTTTCTCAGAAAACTGAGGCATGCTGGGTAATAGAGAGTTTATACAGGGGGTTTTCAGGTGCCCTGACCTCTTGTAGGGCAGAAAAATAACACAACTGTTTCTGAATTGTGTGTCCCTCAATTAACTTGGAAAAAAAAGATTTTGATGGCAAGTACTTTTTTTTGCTAATAGGGGCAAAGTGAGTTGTTAACTAAATATCCACTGCCTCCCGCTGTAGCCATGTTTACCTGTTGGAGCAAATAAAAAGCCCTGTGTAAGCTCCAAGTTGGTAGGGTTGGAGCCTGCACTAAATTAGGGACCCTCTCTACACTTATATATGACAGAGATTTGTTCAGCTGATTGGCAGCTCAAACTTTCGACAATGCATAGTAGGAGAAGGGGAACATACACTATATTAGCAAACGCATTGGGACGCTTGCCTTTACACGCACATGAACTTTAATGGCATCCCAGTTTTAGTCAGTAGGGTTCAATATTAAGTTGGCCCACCCTTTGCAGCTATAACAGCGTCAACTCTTCTGGGAAGGCTGTCCACAAGTGTGTCTATGGGAATGTTGGACCATTCTTCTAGAAGCACATTTGTGAGGTCGGGCACAGATGTGTGGACCAGAAGGCCTGGCTCGCAGTCTCTACTCTAATTCATCCCAAAGGTGTTCTAGCAGGTTGAGGTCAGGACTTAGTGCTTTGTGCACTGGTCCAAATCATTTGGTGGAGGGGGATTATGGTGTGGGGTTGTTTTTCAGGGGCTGGGCTTTGCCCCTTAGTTCCAGTGAAGAGAACTCTTATGCCGCATACAGACGATCGGAATTTCCGACAACCAAACCGTGGATTTATTTCCGACGGATGTTGGCTGAAACTTGTCTTGCATACACACGGTCGGACAAATTTTTGGGGGAAATTCGGATCGGCAAGAACCCACTGACGTACAACACTTGAGATCCAGCTTTTCCTCCACGTTTGGCCCCTCACACTTCTCATAAGCCACACCCCTTATACACATTTTAACCACTTCAGCCCCGGACCAATTTGCAGCTAAAGGACCAGGCCCCTTTTTGCAATTCGGCACTGCGTCGCTTTAACTAACAATTGCGCGGTCATGCGACGTGGCTCCAAAACAAAATTGGCGTCCTTTTTTTCCCACAAATAGAGCTTTCTTTTGGTGGTATTTGATCGCCCCTGCGGTTTTTATTTTTTGCGCTATAAACAAAAATAGAGCGACAATTTTGAAAAAAATGCAATATTTTTTACTTTTTGCTATAATAAATATCCCCAAAAAATATATAAAAAAACATTTTTTTTTCCTCAGTTTAGGCCGATACGTATTCTTCTACATATTTTTGGTAAAAAAAAATCGCAATTAGCGATTATTGATTAGTTTGCGCAAAAGTTATAGCGTTTACAAAATAGGGGATAGTTTTATAGCATTTTTATTAATATTTTTTTTTTATTAGTAATGGCGGCGATCAGCGATTTTTATTGTGACTGCGACATTTTGGCGGACACATCGGACATTTTTGACACATTTTTGGGACATTTGTCATTTATACAGCAATCAGTGCTATTTAAATAGCACTGATTCCTATGTAAATGACAGTTGTAGTTAGGGGGTTAACCACTAGGGGGCGGGGAGGAGTCAGTGTGACGTGTTGTGTTTTTTTTACAGTAGGGGGGCGTGGCTGTACGTGTGACGTCATTGATTGGCGTTCCCGATGACAGGGAACCGCCGATCACTGACAGTCAGTGTAGGAAGCGCGGGGAGAGGTTTGTTTACATAGACCTCTCCCCGTTCTTCCGCTCCGTAACCCGATCGCGGGATACCAGCGGCGATCGGGTCCGCTGGTCCCGCGGCCGGGGTCACGGAGCTCCCGACCGGGTCGCGAGCGCGACCCACGGGCAGGCACATGCACGATCACGTACAGGTACGTGATTCTGCCTGCCCGAGCCATTCTGCTGACGTATATATGCAGTGGCCGGTCGGGAAGCGGTTAAACACATATTTTTAGTATTTTTAGTATATAGTACTATTTATGTGTTTTAAAAGCAGATAAATAGATTTTAAAAAAACAGTCATACGGTTTTCTTCCTCTACATTTTTATATATATATTCCTGTATACCTATATACTCCTATTTTTTTAAAATTCAACACCAGCATGGCCATTTTTTATTATTATTTTTATTACTCATCCTAAGAACTATTTATATATGGTATACGGTCACCATATATACACCCCAAAAGAAGTATATTTTGCAAAGAAACATTCCTAAAGAAGTGATGCTCTGAATAGAAACTAACTAACCTATCCTCAAAAATAAGGAACTATTTATAAACTTTGGTTTGAACATTTACTCATGCCTCCAATTTTAAAAGTCTTGCAGCGTATTTTTATATCCATTTTTTCATCCTTATTATTTTTTTCATCTCTTTATTTTTATTTTTATTATTTTTATTTATTTTTACATTTTATTTATTATTTATTTTTTATTTTTATTTTTATATTTATTCTATATTTTTTTGTTTATCATCTTTTTTATATATATATATATATTTATATATATATATATATATATTTTTTTTTATATATTCATTTTTAAATATTCATTTTCATTTCTATTTTTATTTTCATTTTTCATTTTTATACTTAATTTTTTATTTCATTATTAACATTCACATATCCTCATATTTTAATACACCATCACACATATTAACATTTTTACCAATTTATCTTTACTTTTATTTCATATTAAACTTTGTGTCAATAAATATCTTTTTATATATATATATATATATTTTTTTACTACCATTAAGTGTGAGCGCCTGTAGATTTAACAAATGTTTCGTTACCCAGGATCGCAAAGAGTTAATGTGCACGATATCCACAGCACCCGAGCGCAGTGGTGTGTTGAATAGGATGATGAGCACATAAAAGTTGCTATGGTAACCCCCACGCTAAATGTTGCCCTATAAAAAGGTCTCGGCTGCCACATAGGCTAATAATCCCTTGATAAAGTCACGTGGGCGTGACGCAACGCGTCGGGAGGAGGAGCCAAGTGACGCTACCGAGACGAGCAGGGCAGGGAGCCCTAACAGTGCCTGACACACTTCTCACTACCGCGCTTAGATCACAGGGTGCTGTGTAAGTAGATTGGCTTAAGCCATAACACATGCACACTATCTAAAGTGTAACAACACTGCGCAATGTGTTTGTATCTGTTTTTTATCCTCATGCAAACACGGAAAGGATAAAAAGGACGTGATCAACAGGAAAGAAAACACCATAATAAGATAAGTGAAAGTGATATGTATATACCTGTTCAAATATATATTCACTGACGGTGCTTATCTTTTTTCACTGATGGTGCTTACCTTTATCCTTCACATTTTTTAATCTATGTTCAACATCTAAGGTGAACTAGGCTAACCAATCTAAGGTTTTTTATTTATTTATATAATTTTATAATCTTTTTTGGATTGCAAAGGGCAACTATTCAATTAAAGCCTCAGAACTAATTAAGAAGAAACTCCTGTCAAGCGACCGCAATTAAATCCTCAGGAGACATCTATTAGATGCATGGACTCATAAAGGGTCCTAAAATAAACGCGTTTTTACCCAATTTAAACGCATGGACTTTTAAGGGTCCTAAACTAAACGCGGTTTCGCCCATTTTTTAACGTGTTTTCACCCAAAACACTATCCCACAATTATCACTTACTCACTGGTATCACAAATAGGATAAGCATTCATTTATCTATATATTTATTTATGGTTTTATGCATTTATATATACACAGTGCACGGATTTAAGGGAGGTTTTACACACCACATAAGCAGCATTATTGCACAAGGATTTTTAACCACATCTACACCATTTTTAAGGTTGATTGAAAGCGCACCCATCGCACAATAACATTATTTTTGTGCATTTTAAAAACAAATGCTTTCCCCCCTCCTGTTCTGATTCCTGCAGTGTTAAGGAAGTTTCAGCCAGAGAGCACTACTCTCATCTTGATCGCGCCTCACTGGCCCAGGAGGCCGTGGTTCTCCATTCTGAAGGGTCTGGCGGTGGAACCCCCCTGGATACTTCCAGTCCAGGAGGATCTTCTTTCTCAAGGCTCGATTTTCTGTCCTCAGGTGGAGCGGTGGAACCTTGCAGCCTGGCTTCTGAGGAGGAATTGCTGAGGGGCAAGGGGTTCTCGGATCGCTTAGTAGCCACTCTCCTAAGTTGCAGAAAAAAGGAAACGCAGGCTATCTACTTGAAGGTGTGGAAGCGTTTCAATAGTTGGTGCTCAGAAAGCTCTTTCGATGTGCGCAGTTCTGTAGCAGTTTTGGAATTTCTGCAGGCGGGGGCGGATAAAGGCTTAGCCCTTAGCACCTTGAAAGGTCAGGTATCCGCTTTAAGCGTTTTTCTGGAAAAACATCTAGCAACAGACCCATGGATAGTGAGTTTTTTTTTAGAGCATTGAGCAGGCAGAGACCGATCAGAATCCCCCCCTTCCCAGTGTGGGATCTCTCGTTAGTTTTACAGGCTCTCACAGGGGAGCCTTTTGAGCCGTTGATCACTCTCAAAATTGTGTTTTTGGTGGCGATCACTACGGCAAGAAGAGTGAGTGAACTCTAAGCCCTTTCTATTAGGGCACCTTTTTTCCAGGTTTTTTCGGACCGTGTGATTTTTTTAAGACGGATCCGGCCTTTTTGGTAAAGCTAGCCTCTAAGTTTCATAGAGGCCAGGAAATTGTATTACCTACTTTCTGTTCGAATCCTGTGAGGGAACAGGAACATATTTTTCATAATTTGGACGTTAGAAGATGCGTCCTTCGATATTTAGAATATACAGGTCAGTTCAGAAAGTCTGACTCACTGTGTTATTTTCAGGGGCCAGGAAAGGTTCCAGAGCCTCTAGACGCACAATAGCCAGATGGTTAAGGTTGGCCATTAGTCAGGCTTAGGTGATAGGGGGGTTAGAGCCCCCAGTTGGGATTAAGGCACACTCAACCAGGGCAGTGGTGACTTCTCAGGCAGAGTGGGCTGGTGCTTCTCCGGAGCAGATCTGTAGAGCTGCGACATGGTCCAGCTTTTCTACTTTCCTGAAGCACTACAGATTGGATCTTCTGTCCGCTAAAGACCAAGCCTTCGGTCGTAAGGTGCTGCAGGCGGTAGTCCCACCCTAAGGTAAGGTCGCTTATCCTCTCTAAGGTGGCTGTCCTGAAAGACACGCTAGGGAAACATCCTTTTCCAGGAGTTTTTCAGGACAGCACCGGTACCCACCCAGGTTGTTGGATATCTTTGAGAACTCATCGCATGAGACCATCAGGTAAGATAAAAGATTTGTTTTTGACGTGTTCTTGTGTCTCCCCAGTTGGCCGGAGGTACTCTTGAAGAACTGAGGGGCCGGCAAGAGGATGAGGCTTAAATCTTGGAATTGAAGGCATTGTTTCCTAAGAGGGGAGGAGCCAGGGTCTCTCTAAGGTGGCTGTCCTGAAAGACTCCTGGAAAAGGATGCTACTGGTGAGTAACTCCGTTGTTTGTAACACTGACAAAACTAAGTTCAAGTCCCAGGCTCAAAGGTGATTTAACTGGCAGATTATTCCGCATCGCCCGTTGCATAAAACCTCGGACTAAAGACTGCGTAGCAAGCGGTCTTTGAAATAAGATCGATTAGGCTGAGACTTGGCCCTTAATAGTACTCACAGCCAACTTCATGTCTACCCCTATTTGTAGAAAAACAAGAATTCTGCCTATGATATTTAGCGTTCATAAAGTACAGTAGGTGCCGCCGATATTGTGTTTCCAGCGCGATCACGTCACACTGGTTCTCAGCGACAGGGTTCTCGAACCAGTGCGATCCCGTCGCGCTGGTTCTCGCGCTGGCTGCAATAGGAAAATGGCACATTTTCCTATAGCAGCGAGCGCGAGAAATAAGCGACAATGTCGCCTCTCTAATAAGACCAGCATGCCTTCAGGAGCATACCAGGCCCTTAGGTCTGGTACGGATTTTAAGGGGAACCCCTACGCCAAAAAAAAATGCGTGGGGGTCCCCCCAAAATCCACACCAGACCCTTATCCGAGCATGCAGCCCGGCCGGTCAGGAAAGGGGGTGGGGAGCGAGTGTGCTTTGGGGAAGGGGGGCGGCTCCGGTGGTCTTCTTCCAACTCCTTCGCGCTCTCCGGTTCTTCTCTGGCCTCTTCTTCCGGCTCCTCCGCTATCTTCTACCAGCTCTTTTACTAACGGAGTAGCCCGGTCTCCTCCGTCCTTCTTCCCTCTTCTCTCTTCTTCCGATGTTGACACGACACTCTCTCCCACTAAAATGCCATGTGCAAGGTGCGTGGCGACTTATATAGGCATGGGGTGGGGTCACTGGGTGATGGCACATGGTGACCACGCCCCTTATGACATCACAGTCCCGGGGTCATGCTGGGACTGTGACATCATGTGACCCCGCCCCATGCCTCTAAGTCGCCGCGCACCTCGCACATGGCATTTCGGCGGGAGAGAGCATTGTGTCAACATCGGAAGAAGAGAGAAGATTGAAGAAGGACGGAGGAGCCAGGAAGAAGAACCGGAGAGCGGGAGAAGAGGCCAGAGAGAGCGAAGAAGAACCGGAGAGCGCGAAGGAGTCGGAAGAGACCCCCGGAGCTGCCTAATAAATTACAAAAACTACCCCATACTCATTCACATAGGGTGGGGGGCCTCTTATTAAAGGAGGCTCCCAGATTCCGATAAGCCCCCCGCCCGCAGACCCCGACAACCAACGGCCAGGTTGTCGGGAAGAGGCCCTTGTCCTCATCAACATGGGGACAAGGTGCTTTGGGGTGGGGAGGCGCCCCACTTCCCCAAAGCACACACCCACCCATGTTGAGGGCATGCGGCCTGGTACGGCTCAGGAGGGGGGTGCTCGCTCGCTCGTCCCCACCCCCTTTCCTGGCCGGCTGGGCTGCGTGCTCAGATAAGGGTCTGGTATGGATTTTGGGGAGACCCCTACGCCGTTTTTTTGGCGTAGGGGGTTCCCCTTAAAATCCGTACCAGACCTAAGGGCCTGGTATGCTCTTGGAGGGGGAACCCATGCCGTTTCTTTAAACATTTGGCGTGGAGTTCCCCCTCAAAATTCATACCAAACCGAGTGCCTGGTATTGGCAGGGATCCAAGTCTGATCTCCGCACCAGTGTGAACCCACCCTCAATGTCAGCAATGCTTGTCGCTCATTGGGAAAGGAAAAAAACTAATTTTTCCTTTCCCAATGCGGCTCAGCGCTGGCTCCCACGTCGGGGCTCGCAGGGTGTCAATCTCGCCGATAAAAGCGGCAAGATTGACACAATATCGTGGTCACATACTGTAGGATGGAATATCGGCCCCTGTGAGAGCAGGTCTGGCCTTAGTGGAAGGGACCATGGATCCTCCACTGCCATCTTTACAATTTCTGCATACCATGACATTCTGGGCCATGCTGGTGCTACCAGAATTACTGGCTTTTATTCCAGCTTAATTATGCAAAGAAGTAGTGGTAGCAACTGAATAGGGGGAATGCATAGATCAGTGAAAACTGATCCCACGGGGTCACCAACGCATCTGTTCTGCATGCGAGTGGATCCCTTGTCCTGGACACAAAGTTGACTAACTTCATGTTGAATCTGGACGCTAGAAGATCTACGTCCGGAGTCCCCCATCTTTGGCAAACAGCCCAAAAAATGTTGGGGTGAAGAGACCATTCCCCCGTGAATAACTGTTGGCGACTCTACTCCCGAATGAAGACTGCTGATGGGCACGGAACATTCCTTTCTGCCCAAGTTAGAAAAATGGTTCACCTCTCTCTGCGCTGAGAGACTCTTGGTGCCCCCTTGGTGATTGATATAGCCATAGCTGTGGCATTGTCGGACTGGATCCTGACAGGACAATCCCTTAACCTGGAAGTCCAGGCCTTCATAGCCAGACGCACTGCCCGAATCACTAGGATGTTGATGGGCAAGGCTCTTCCAGTTCTTGACCACTGTCCCTGGACAGTCGTCTTCTCTAGTACTGCTCCCCAGCCAGAAAGGCTGGCATCTGTCGTTACTACTTTCCAGATAATTGGTCTGAAGGATTTTCCTTTCAGCAAATTCTGGGTTAGTAACCACCAACTGAGGCTTTGGGACACCCTTGCGGACAGCCGCATTGGCAAGTCCAAAGCTTGAATCGTTTCGTTCCAAGCAGACAGGATACTGTTTTGCAACAATCTCGAATGGAACTGGGCCTAGGGGACTGCTTCGAACGAAGCCACCATCTTTCCTAACAACCTCATGCAAAGGCGAATGGAGGGATCTCCTTTCGACCTGTCCATTCGCACCAGCAAGGCAAGAACACCTTTTTCTGGGCTGTGTCTATGATGAGGCCCAAATACTCCAACTTTTTTAGCAGTTTTAATGAAGACTTCTCTAGGATGAGAATCCAACCCAGACTTTCCAGGTAACTGGTTGTAATGCATAAACTTTGCTCCAAGTGAACCACTGACTGGTCTATTAGCAATAGATCGTCTAGGTAAGCCAAGACTGTTATGCCCTGTGCCCTTAGACTGGCTAGAGGTGGGGCCAGCACTTTTGTGAACACCCGGGGTGCTGTAGCTTGCCTGTATCCTAGAGACACTGTGGAGATGACCCATTTGTCCTGAATTTCCCTTTGCCATACTTCTGAGTATGGGGGGGGGGGGGGGGCCACCTCTTCATGATGAGGCTTTAGTATTCTGCTTTGCAGATTTCCAGCCCCAGGTCTTCTTTTGTGCCTGGACCTGATCCTGAGGTTTTCCCTCTAGAGTCTGACGGCGGAAGCCGTCCCCACTGCCTAGAGGCGAATGCCCCTTGCGCAGGAGAAAAAGTCAGTTTAAATGAAGGACGTTTATACTTTATTTTGACTGAAAAAAAGAGTACTCTTCCCACTAGAAATCCTTTGGATGTATTTATCCAAATCATCCCCAAATAATTGCTCCCCATGAAAAGGGAAACTAGTCAGAAGCCTTTTGCAAGGTGCTTCGGCTGACCAATTTTTTAACCAAAGGGTCTTTACGCATATGTACTAGCACAAGCGCAAGGCGGGACACCTGGTGAATAGAGTCTTTCATAGCGTCTATGGCAAAACATAATGCCTTGGGTAGTTCGGCCAACTCACGGGCCTGTTGTGCAGGGACCTCCTTAAGGGCCTCTCTAAACTGGTCCTTTAGGGACTGACAGATGCCTATTGCAGCGACTGCAGGCTGAGTAACGGCCCCTGCCAAGGATTTTAACAGGAATTCCAACTTTTTCTCTGTTGGATCTTTAAACATTTGTGCATTGTCTACTGGACAAGTTAAACTTTTATTCACACTGGAAATCGCAGTGTCAACTGCTGGTACATTCCATCTTTTGATGAATTTCTCCTCCATGGGAGAGAGAACTGAGATTTTCCTTAGAGGGAGAAAATGATTATTATGGGTGATGCCGTTCAGCATAAATAAACATTTCTAGTAATGCATGGACCAGAAAGGCATGAAAAGGCTGTAAAGGTTTTAAAGAACCCAAGAAACAGAACTCTGTTAGAGGTAGCATGAAAGTGGAACGAACCATCTCCGGGAGTTTGTACCCCCAATCTCTCAGATTGCAAGGCTGAAAAGGGTTCATCAACTGTTTCCTCCGCAGAGGAATAATCGGTTTGTTTTTCCTCATAATCACCTGAGGGTAATACCTCATCCTGTACCCACTGTTCCCTTGGTAAAGGGTTGGAGGTGGGGAGGGGGATCTAGCACCCTTACTATCCATTTGGATGGAGGATGCGATTAAAGCCGCTAATCTCCCTTCTAGGCCCTGCAGGGCAGAGGAAAATGCATCTTCAGTCACGTATACAGGGGCTGAAGTGTGAGAAGCAGTTGCACCACCAATTGGTTCCAATGACTCACCCTGGCTTGCCATGTTTGGTATCTCCGGAGAGGATGACAGTGTGGAGGCATGACTGGAGTTCCCAGCGCCTGGGGGTGGAACTTTTGGTACCTTTGTGGTAGCTCTGGGAGTCATAGTGTGAAGCACAAAAGCAGAGGCACTTTAAGAAAAATCTACTACTCGCTGAGCAATAGTCTAGCAAAACAATGCCACCATAAATATCAGCTTTTGGTGCTAATGGAGTAACAATTGTATTTCCTGTACTGGAAATGCCTGTATACATCCCTTATGTGCCCCAGCGCTCCTGTGTCCTTGTGTGTCAGACTTCCTCTCTGATAGAGAGTGTCTGTTTTTAAAAGCCTCAGGTGTGAGCCTGATTGGCATCCATAGTGCCTTCCGCCCCTCAGTATGTGCACCGTGTGCTCCACATGGATGCTACGTCCTGCACACGGCGCCTGCTTTAAGCCACGCCCATTTACCAATACCCGCCCCCCTCCTTGTTTCAAGAATGAACACTAGTCTGCACGCGGACGGCATTTAGGTCTGCAAATGCAGACCCGATGAGGAAGAGGCTGCGATCGCCATCTGGCACTCTTGCCAGAGTTCTGAACGCACTGCCTTGTACAAGGGCTGGGGCGCAACAATTTCTCCTCCATGGGATAGTGGGCTTATATAAAAAGGCAAGTATATAGCAATGTAATTGGAAACAGAGCTGCTGAGAAGCAACGTACCAAGGTATGTTTATTTTACTTCTAGTGAAGATTTTAAGGCAAACAATGTTTTTCATATGGAAGAAAAAAAGCATAGGTGGACTTTTGACAGTTCCTAGGCTTCTTCCCTTACCTTATCCTCGCTGCAGGATACTGCTGTAACAGACAGATCCAAACTTCACCCATCACAGCGGGTTGCGTTAGTAAACCTTCAAAGACCGGGTCCCTATTATGGGGGTTCCACTCCTTTGGACCTGTATAGCACCCCTCAGAAACAACTTTAGGTTATGTAGCAAGACCAAAAAGAGTCCTGGGTCCTGGGGTCCAGCCTTCAAAGAGAGACGTTACAGGCAAAACCTTGTTCTTCTATGCGAGGCCTGGGTACCATTTTTTGGCCTCAGTGGCTTGGATGGATCTGGTGTGTGGAGGTTATTTAAATCCAGCATGGGTCCTTCCTGGAGCTCCTCAGAGCACATCTTCAATCGTGACGAACACCTTAGACACTGGCAAAAAAATTCCTGGAAGGAGGAGGGGTTATATAGGGGAATGAACTTCCTATATTGGGTATACCAGTGTCGATCACCTGAAGGTGGCCCATAACCCATTAAGTTATTACTTAGGCTCTGTGTCCCATTATGTACGATAAATAAATACGATTCTTGCACAGGTCCCACCCATCTGTGTTTTTTGATGGCCCTGTTTATTGCTTTCTCAGAAAACTGAGGCATGCTGGGTAATAGAGAGTTTATACAGGGGGTTTTCAGGTGCCCTGACCTCTTGTAGGGCAGAAAAATAACACAACTGTTTCTGAATTGTGTGTCCCTCAATTAACTTGGAAAAAAAAGATTTTGATGGCAAGTACTTTTTTTTGCTAATAGGGGCAAAGTGAGTTGTTAACTAAATATCCACTGCCTCCCGCTGTAGCCATGTTTACCTGTTGGAGCAAATAAAAAGCCCTGTGTAAGCTCCAAGTTGGTAGGGTTGGAGCCTGCACTAAATTAGGGACCCTCTCTACACTTATATATGACAGAGATTTGTTCAGCTGATTGGCAGCTCAAACTTTCGACAATGCATAGTAGGAGAAGGGGAACATACACTATATTAGCAAACGCATTGGGACGCTTGCCTTTACACGCACATGAACTTTAATGGCATCCCAGTTTTAGTCAGTAGGGTTCAATATTAAGTTGGCCCACCCTTTGCAGCTATAACAGCGTCAACTCTTCTGGGAAGGCTGTCCACAAGTGTGTCTATGGGAATGTTGGACCATTCTTCTAGAAGCACATTTGTGAGGTCGGGCACAGATGTGTGGACCAGAAGGCCTGGCTCGCAGTCTCTACTCTAATTCATCCCAAAGGTGTTCTAGCAGGTTGAGGTCAGGACTTAGTGCTTTGTGCACTGGTCCAAATCATTTGGTGGAGGGGGATTATGGTGTGGGGTTGTTTTTCAGGGGCTGGGCTTCGCCCCTTAGTTCCAGTGAAGAGAACTCTTATGCCGCATACAGACGATCGGAATTTCCGACAACCAAACCGTGGATTTATTTCCGACGGATGTTGGCTGAAACTTGTCTTGCATACACACGGTCGCACAAATTTTTGGGGGAAATTCGGATCGGCAAGAACCCACTGACGTACAACACTTGAGATCCAGCTTTTCCTCCACGTTTGGCCCCTCACACTTCTCATAAGCCACACCCCTTATAGAATCTACATCATATATTAGGCTGCACATTATACATAGGACTCTGCACATCATATACCAGGCTGCACATTATACACAGGGCTCTACTAAAGCAACCTGTAAATCACTCATATCTGCATTCTGCAACCTGTAAATCATACATATCTGCAACCTGTAAATCGCACATATCTGCATTCTGTAAATTGCACACAACTGCATTCTGCAACCTGTAAATCGAACATATCTGCATTCTGCAACCGGTAAATCGCACATATCTGCATTCTGTAAATCACATGTGCGATTCACAGGTTGCAGAATGCAGATATGTGCGATTTACAGGTTGCAGAATGCAGTTATCTGCATTCTGCAACCTGTGAATCGCACATAACTGCATTCTGCAAATTGCACCAGGTGCCCCCTATGGACGGGCCGCCACTGGAGCCTACACACGGTCGTAATTTCCGGCAACAAGCTCACATCGAACATTTGTTGTCAGCATACCAAGACATTTTGGACACCACATTGTGGGAACAGTTTGGGGATTGCCCCTTCCTTTTCCAACATGACTGCACACCAGTGCACAAACAAGCTCCATAAAGACATGGATGAGCAAGTTTGGGGCAGAGGAACTTTATTTCATTTTTTTTAAATACTTTTTATTGGAGGGGTGGAGGAACTTGACTGGCCCCCACAGAGTCCTGACCGCAACTCGATAGAACACATTTGGGATTAATTAGAGCGGAGACTGCGAGCCAGGCCTTCTTGTCCACATCAAGGCCTGACCTTACAAATGCTCTTCTGGAAGAATGGTCAAACTTTCCCATAGACACACTTCTAAACCTTGTGGACAGCCTTCCCAGAAGAGTTGAAGCTGTTATAGCTGCAAAGGGTGGCTAACTCAATATTGAACCCTACGGACTAAGACAGGGATGCCATTAAAGTTCATGTGTGTGTAAAGGCAGGCGTCCCAATACTTTTAGTAATATAGTGTATGCTCCCCCATACCTGAAATTGCTGGGTGTTTGAATGCTCAAGTAGGAAAACTGGGTGGCACCGGGATAATAACTACGGAAAGCAAGGGGTGGTGGGAGCAGCTCTCCTTTTGATCCTGCTATTGCTTCCTGAATAGGCATAGAATATTGGAAAGTATATGCAGTCTTCAATGTTTTTTTTTTAAATAAACATGCAAATGAAATTAATAAGTTTGATGTTACAAAACAATCGTATCACTATAAATCCAGTTTTTATAAACTTTCTGTGAATAGTTTTTTTTGTGTAAATTTGAATAGACATATCACACAGGCTCTGCTTCCTGCTTGCAGTGCTACGCAATGGAGGTTATTTACTAAAGGCAAATCCACTGTGCACTTTGAACTGCAGTCACTGTAGATCTGAGGGGGACATGCAAGGAAAATAAAAAACAGCATTTTTGCTTGCACATGATTGGATGATAAAATCAGCAGATATTCCCCTCATTTCAGATCTTCCCCTCAGATTTACAGCGATCTACAGCAGGTGCACTTGTAATGCAGAGTGGATTTGCCTTTAGTAAATCAACCCCTATGAGTTGGCCTGACTCACTGAAGTCAATGCATTCCCTGGCTGGCATCTTATCTGTACAGCTGTCAAGCAGCCACCCAATACTCCCTCTAGTGGCTAAACTACAACTCCTTATACTTAATACATTCATAAAAATATAGGCCAGCTAGCTTGTAAAACTATGAAAATCGCATTAAAAATTATTTTAACATAAACACTAATAATCCAAAGTATGTTCTCACTGAAACTATACTGTACTTTCAATTTAACTGACAATTCCTTTCCCACACATTTATTGTCTCTGGTCACCTTTTAGTGCGAACAATGAGGTTGGCTAAGGACCAGTTTTGGCTCTTCTCATCAGCATGTAGAGGCTGAAATCCTAGTAGCAGGCTGTAGTCCAGAACATTAAGCTCACGCAAGAAGCGGGTGTCAAGCTCTGTTTGATGAAGCAACCAAGACCGCTGTTGATCTGAGGGAAGAGAGAGATAAAAACATAAGGATTTTATGGTCAGACAGATGGCCTTATGGCAGCAGGGTTTCTTTGTAACTTCCTGGGTGGTGTAAAACTGAAAGACAAAAATAGGTGTTTCAACTTACCTGCAAATTTCATATCTTGGAGTATGGAACAGGACACAGGCTGGATATTCATTTAATGTTAATGATACGGTCTTTGGATGATATAACTGAGGTCTTGTATGTATCACTGAATTCTGACCAGTCATCCTCTGCAAGAATAGAGTCCATAGAGGTCCATTTTGTCTGGGTCACTCGAAATCTAGGGTTACAGTCAGTCATGAGGGCAGCATAGTATGTGGAAATAAGTTTAGTGGGGTTAGGGTGTCGCAGTACTTTCTCTAACTGAGGTATAACGATGGGATCTTCTAAAGAGCCGAACTGGGCATGAATGGCGTGTTGGAGTTGGTAGTAGAAGAACATATATGAGCGGTCGAAATGAGCCTGCATCTCTTGGAAAGATTTAAACCCCTGTGTCTCGTACAGATGACACAGGTATTTAACTCCCTTGGAGTACCTTCATTGCGAGTCAGGTAAAGAGCATAGTTCTTTAAAGTTGGGGTTGAACCACAGAGGGTTATTAGGAGACGTTGACCACGGTTCCTTTTAAATTTTGGAGACAATTATTTTAAACAGGGAGAGCGAGGTAGTTAGCATAGATGTGCCTGGGCGGGCCGGAGCCCGACCTCTGTATATGATATTATGGAGTGTCTCTAGAGAGGAGGTGATGGCTCTCTCAGTGGATGTACAGTCATTTGCCTTAGCAGGGTGGAGCCAGTCATGGATATGGACCAGTTGGGAAGCCAAGTAATATAAATAAAAGTTAGGGAACGCTAAACCCACCAAATGCGCTGGTAATCTTAATGTCTCTAGCAACACTTTGGAAGATGGATTTAGGGATCTTACATGGTGCATTGGCTAACACATATAACAGCTTAGGTAGATCATTTTAAGGGTCTTGGGTGTCAGCCAGTTATACCAGGGTGTCGTCCGCATATAGCGAGATCCGCTCTTCTATTGTAGCGATAGGGAGGCCCCTGATCTGTTGGGGACAGTGAATGCGCACAGCTAGCGGCTCCATAGCCGGAGCAAATAGGAGGGGTGACAGCGGACACCCCTGCCTAGTGCCTCTAGTGATGGAAAAGGTGTCTGTAGTGTGGGAATTAACGTGTATGCGGGTCTGTGGGGAGGTGTAAAGGAGTCTTATCCAAGCAATAATGCGTGGGCCGAAGCCTACCGCCGTATTACTTGAAAAAGATAGGGCCATTCCACACTATCAAAGGCTTTACATGTGTCCAAGGATCAGGGCTGGTGCAAGGATTTTTGACACCCTAGGCGAAACCTCATTTTACCGCCTCCACCCCATTTGCCCTGCTCATGTATACCCCACCTTTTTAATGAAGCGCCCATCAAATGCATCCTCACCAGCGCCCATCAATGCAGCCTCCACCAGCGCCCATCAATGCAGCCTCACCAGCGCCATCAATGCAGCCTCACCAGCGCCCAGCAAATGCAGCCTCACCAGCGCCCAGCAAATGCAGCCTCACCAGCGCCCAGCAAATGCAGCCTCACCAGCGCCCAGCAAATGCAGCCTCACTAGCGCCCATCAATGCAGCCTCACCAGCGCCCCTCAAATACAGCCTTACCAGCGCCCATCAATGCAGCTGCGGCCTACCAGCACCCAGCAAACGCAGTCTCACCAGCGCCCATCAAATGCAGCCTCACTAGCGCCCCTCAAATGCAGCCTCACCAGCGCCCATCAATGCAGCTGCAGCCTACCAGTGCCCATCAAATTCAGCCTCACTAGCCCCCCTCAAATGCAGCCTCACTAGCGCCCCTCAAATGCAGCCTCACCAGCGCCCCTCAAATTCAGCCTCACCAGCGCCCATCAATGCAGCTGCAGCATACCAGTGCCCATCAAATTCAGCCTCACCAGCTCCCATCCAATGCAGCCTCACCAGCGCCCATCCAATGCAGCCTCACCAGCGCCCATGCAATGCAGCCTCACCAGCGCCCATCCAATGCAGCCCACCAGCGCCCATCAAATGCAGCCCACCAGCGCCCCTCAAATGCAGCCTCACCAGCGCCCATCAAATGCAGCCCACCAGCGCCCCTCAAATGCAGCCCCACCAGCGCCCCTCAAATGCAGCCTACCAGTGCCCCTCAAATGCAGCCTATCAGTGCCCAATGAATGTTTGCTTGCTTCCATTCATTCGGGAGTTGGGACACAGACACAGTCCTCCGCCGCCACTGTGCCTCTGACACTATGTGTGAATGGAGCTGCGTCTGCCTGCTGATGCTGAGACTTAGTTGCTTGCTTCAGAGAGAAGAGAGTAGGAACACCAGTGACCTGGGCGCCCTAGGCGGCTGCCTAGTTTGCCTAGTGGTAGCACAGGCCCAGCCAAGGACACAATTGCCCGGGTAAGTGTGCACTCCTGGGGATATTAAAGATTATAAAAAAAAGTCTACGAATATTAATTATCGTAGATCGGCCAGGTATAATGCCTCCTTGATCGCACCTGACCAGTTTCGCAACTACAGTGTTCAGACGGTTGGCCAATACTTTGGCAAGGATTTTAACATCCACATTAATGAGAGAAATCGGGTAGTATGAGTCACATTTAAGAGGATCCTTGCGTGGTTTCAGTAATAGAATAATCAAGGCCTCCCTCATTGTGGGGGGAAGAATCTCAGCGGTCAGGGCTTTGTTATAAGTTTGCAGAAGAGATGGGCAGAGTGCTGAAACTGGGAATACCACTCAGCAGGGAAGCCGTCTAGGCCTGGTGTCTTATGTGCCGGTAGTTGCGAGATGGCCACCACAATTTCCTTGACAGAGAGGCGCCTCTAAATCTCCACTGTTCTCAGCTGAGAGGGAGGGGAGAGATATCTGGGCCAGATAGCCACTTCGTTGGGAGTCAGTGTATTCTGATCTGGATAATTTCAGGTTATTGTAAAAGTCCAGAAATGCCTCCATGATATCTCTTGAAGCATCATTAATCTGTCCCTGTGCAGTCATAATTCAAGGGATTGAAATGGGGGGGGGGGGGGGGGAGGTGTTCAGGTCTAGTCAGATAAGGAAAGAGGCGGCCAGCCTTGTTACCATGCTCTAAGGATTTTTGTGTGGCATATAGCATGCGTTTTTGCGTGAGGTCCAGTAAGCGGAGCTCATACCCTCTGCGACACTAGCCAAGTATCTCTGTTAGTTGGACTAGGGTCAGAGGCATAGGTATTTTCTACAGATGTCATAGCTGCCTCCAATTCCACAGTATGTTGTTGGGTATTTTTACGTAGAATGCCAGTAATGGACATAAAAGTACCCCGCAACGTGGTTTTAAAGGCCTCCCATTTGGTAAGCGGGTCCACTGTGCCCATATTTTCAGTCCAGTAGCTCACTATACCCTTCTTACATTCTCCCTGTACTATCTCATCCTCCAACCAGTAGGAGTTCAGGGGCCACACACTCGGGCCTGATCCTGGAAGGAGAAGGAGATCCACCACTAGGGGGGCACGATCCGTCACCCCCCTAAGTAGGATATGGCAGAGACCACTGGGAGGATATCTCGTGTACCAAATGCCAGGTCTATACGAGACATGGTGTGGAAAGAGTCGGAATGGCAAGAAAATTTGCACATATCCAGATGTTTCCATCTCCATATCTCGGTGAGTCCATACACCTGGGCCCGGTCAGTAAAGGAATTGAAGGATCTGCCCCTTCCCCCCAAGCGGTCCATGGCTGGGCTCATTACAGCATTAAAGTCACCCACCTACAGCAGTGAGCCTGGGGGCCTAGACAATAGCATAAGTGACAGTTTTATCAGCACATCTGCGAAAAATGGGGGGGGGGGGGGGGGTACATAGACAGTCACCAAGGTGAGTGTCACTGAGACAACTTGTATCATAAGTACGACCTGCATTCTGGGTCGGTTTTAATCGTCAAAACCTCTGCATGTAGAGATTAGGCCAACAAAACTGAGACCCCTCTTGAGTAAGCTGTATGAGTAGCATGATAGGATTGAGCCAACCAGGGCCGCCTAAGGGACCTTGTTTTAGAGTCACCCAGATGTGTTTCCTGGAGACAAATAATGTGGGGGCGTTGCTTTTTCAGGACCAAGAACACTAGGGATCGCTTCTGAGGTGAGTTCAATCCTCTAGTAGTCCAGGAAATTATTTTTAGCGGTTTGGCCATGGCACAGCAAAGAGTGGAAAGTATATATCCTTAGGGCTGGCGACAGAGGCATAACATTGCATGCCGTGCCTTTTTGGGATATATACGAGCAGAGACATATAAAAACAAGTGTAAGGCACTATTCAGGTTAAATGAAACAAAAATACACATGAAAAACTAAAGCACAAAAAAATAAGTTTTCAAAAACAGGACCAAAAATATGAACAGCCAAAAAGAGAAAAAATAGTAAGTCCCTAAAAAACCCTGTATCCCCCGCCCAATCCAGCTGCCCCCCACCTCCCCCGGTCGGCCATCCCAAAAATAGCGAGCCTTGGATCCCTGAACAGAGAAAAACCTTAAACGAAGTGAGAACTGTTCCGTGGCCACGCCACCAACTGGTATAGGGGGTGTTGTGGTGTCTGGCTTGGCTCCCGAACACCACAACAGGAGAGAGAAAAATACTTCAGCATTTAAGTGGTCCAGCTTCAGTATAGTCAGCATTTGTAATTGGAAGGAGATGTGAGTGACGGTATATGCAGCAAAAGGAGTTTGACCTCAAGGATTGTAAAATGTTCCAGTCTGGACAGGCTGGAAACGTTAGGACTCCAGTTCTGGAACTCTTGGAGAAGGGGCAGCACGCTTCCTGAGGATCATAGATAACATTTAATGGCATAGTATGTGGGCCCTCCATCATGGATAACACGCAGTTTAGCGGGCAAAAACATGGCGTAAGAGAGGCCCTCAGTGCGCAGGTGGGCCTTCACTGCTGCAAAGGAGATGCATTGTGGTTGGACATCTGCTGAAAAGTCAGGGTATACTGAAATAATGTTGCCATTGTATTTCAGTGGGCCTTTCTCTCTGGCAAGACGTAAAATGGCAACCTTATCTTGAAAGTTAAGGATCCATGCAATTATGAAACGTGGGGAGCTCCAGAAGGGGGGGGGGAGCGGAAGGGTTGCGATGTGCACGCTCAATAACATAAGAAAAGGAGGGTGCATCTGTCCCAATGATGTCCCTCAGCCAGGTATACAGGAATTTTTCTGGGCGAGAGCCTTCCTCTCGCTCCGGGAAACCCACAAAGCGGTGATTGCTCCTGCGCGAACGATTTTTGCACGGAGGGCCGCCATTTCACCAGTGTGGTCCCATACATTAACAGATAAGGGGTGTACAACATCCTCTAAGGAACTGATCCGCTCTTTAGTGGCCCCCGTTCTAGCTCTCAAGTTTTGCACATCTTGCTTCAATAGGGTAAAGTCCATGCGGATGGATGCAATCTGTATAGTAAGAGAGGCCTTGCAGTCCTGTATAGCTAGCATTACGGTGGCCAGTGTAGGCTCATCAGAAGTGGAACCTGGGCCTGGGCTGTCTTCACTATTCAGGGGGGAGTCCTGGGGTTGCAGGGAGTCAAGCTGTGTATCGGACAGGGCAGGGACAGAGTCACTCACCAGGGCTGCAGGTTGTCTGTGAGGAGCTGAGTTGGACACCTGCATCATGTCATGCTGGTCTGCCTGTGTCCCAGCGCCATCTTGCCATCTGAACCGGGCTAGCTCTCCCACCGCGGACATCGGCGCGGTTGGCCCATATTTTACCATGGACGCCAGCCTGAAGTGTTCCCACGGCTGTGGGGAGTAATTTGTTGCCGGTCTGGAGGAGAATGGACCCAGGATTGCTTCAGGATGCCGTTTGTTAGCCGGAGCCGTGTCTCTACACGTCTGCCCTCTCCACCATCAAGCCACACCCCCACCTGTCTTACTGTTTCATGATACTGTTCCTAATATGGGTCCAGGCTTTGCCCATCATGGTTGGCATACCTCCAGAGGAGTCATCATGGGTCAGGAACCTTGGCCCTGGAACTGTATAGCACCCTATGACTAACTACATTATTGCAGTCAGTGCCTAGGTGAGCACCTAAGCTAGAACCAGTGGCCCAAGCAACATTACAGGTCAGCAGTTGGGGTCTGGATACGGCTGGGACAATGGAAGACCTAAACATTTACCAGTGAAGAAGGACCAGCCACTATATTACTGTTCATAGATGACCTTCCAATACCTTTTGTATGGGTACCAGTTTTGAGACAGATGAGTAAATTAAGACTGCCCTGATGGCATCCAGGAAAGAGGGTGTACACCAGTGGTTCTCAACCTCAGTCATCAAGTACCCCACAACGGGCCATGTTTTGGGAACTTCTCTTAGATAACATAGCTCTTATCAATACCATGTCATTGAAATTGATTTAAAGCAGCCGTGCAAAGTAAAGGAAAACCTGAAAACATGGCACGTTGGGAGAACTCGAGAATCAAGGTTGGGAACCACTGGTGTACACAACCTTGCTGTTGAAAGGGGGCCTTCACATTATTACTACAGAGGGAGCTTTACAGTTTCTACCAACCATTGGGTAACACCAATGTTAGCAGTGTTAATCACACCTGAAAACCGATTTGCAGTAGACAACTTTACAGAGGCATCTGTGAAGAGATTTGCAGGCATTCAGGAGGTGATTGTTTGTTTTTGTTTTTTACAACCAAAAGAGGGAATTTGTATAGAAATACTGTGCCACAACAGTGAGCCAAGCATTTGTGGCATGATCCAATTGACTTCAGTTGGCAAGTTTGACAGGTGGTGCCGCCTGTCAGACTCAACAGTTTGAGTTAAATGTGCCAGGAAGCAAAGCATTGCAGCTGCAGCAAGTGTACAAACCCCTCCAATTGCCATAGTAGGTCTTATGTGGGCAGTCAATGGATGGTAAAAAAACACACTGCCTGTGTGAATGGGGCCTTAGAGTTAAGTAAATACAGTGGTATCATGATACCTGGGGATTAGACAATGAAGGAGTAGCTACACACTGATCAATTAAGCCTACTTATTTATTCAATATTACTTAATTACTGTTTTAAGCACTGCACATTTACAGGGGTGTGTGCTTTACAAATAATCTGATTTTTATAACAGCTTACCTGTAAAAATCAATTTCTTGGAGTACATCATGGGACACAGAGCCTTAAGTAATTACTTAATGGGTTATAGGCCACCTTCAGGTGATGGACACTGGTAAACCAGGGCTCTACAATCCCCGGGCGCCAGGTCGCCATGGCGACTAGAATTTAGTGACCTGGCGCCCGGGGCAGCACATCTGGGGTATCCTGTCTCCGTGCGGACCCCCCCCCCCCCCGGCACACGATTGCGTTGGGCCACACCGGCCGGTAATCGAGGCCGCGGCTTTGCGGCCTTCTGCAAGCCTATACTTCCTTCTAAGATCTTGGTGCCATCTAGTGGTGGCCGTTGGTATGACATCCAGCAATGCTAATGGAGCCCTGCCTGCTGTAAACGATTAACCAATCTTAAATTTACACAGGCGACTAGAACCAAACTCCCACACACACACACACACACACACATACATATATTATATATATATATATATATATATATATATAATATGTGTATGTATGCTTTGGTTATAGTCGTCTTTCTGTGTAGATTTTAAGATTTTAAGCTTTTTTTTCAATATAAAAATTAACCATTGTCGGTCGTTATTGATCGGCTTTTTTTTTCTCCTCGTGCTGTCAGGGCGAGGAAAAAAAAATAGCCGATTACCGGCTGTGTTGACATCACGTGATCAGCTGTCATTGGCTGACAGCTGATCACATGGTAAGGGGTCGGGATCGACCCCTTACTCGGATCGGTGATCCAGCGAGTCTCACAGACTCGCTGATCACAGAGCAGGAGGCGCGCAGGCCGCTCGTACAGGGGACAACGTCATAGGACGTCGTCCCGGCAAAGCAGAACGACGGCTACAGCGCAGATCTCAAGAAGTTAAAAAAAAAAAACTTTTTTTTTTTTTTAACAAGAAAGGCTCCTAACTTTTTTAGCTGGCTCCTAGATTCCAAGCAAATTTGTCAAGCCCTGTGGTAAACCCAATCCAGGAAGTTCACTCCCTATATAAACCCTCTTCCTTCCAGGAGCACATCAGTTTTTGTAGCAAAGCAATATACCTAAATCCCAAAAAAGAGGGGCGGGACCCCTGTGTCCCATGATGTACTTCAAGAAAAGGATTTTACAGGTAAGCTGTTATAAAAATCCTATTTTCTTTATCGTACATCATGGGACACAGAGCCTTAAGTAATTACTTATGGGACGTCCCATAGCAATGCTACTTGAGGGGAGGGAGACACAACCCAGAGGGTACCCCCAGAATTGAGGACCTATACTGCTGCCTGCAGCACACTACGCCCAAAGGCGATATCCTTACATCCACTTGATAAAATGTTGTGAATGTATGCACTGAAGACCAAGTTGCAGCCTTATGCCGCGTACACACGCTCGGAATTCTCGTCGGAAAAAAGCTCTGATGGTTTTCCCGTCGGAATTCCGACGGAATTTCGCTCAAACTGTCTTGCCTACACACGGTCACACCAAATTCCGATGGTCTGTAACACAGCGGCATAAAACACGTTCGACAGCACTATAAAAAGGGAAGTTTAATGCTTCCGAGCATGCGTCGAATTGTTTCCGAGCATGCGTCGGAATTTTGCGTGTCGGCATTGCATACACACGATCGGAAAATCTGATAGAAAGGTTTTCCGTCGGAAAAATTGAGAACATGTTCTCAATCCAAAGTCCGTCGGAAATTCTGACAGAAAAAGACCGATGGGCATACACACGGTCGGAAAATACGTTGGAAAGCTCCCATCGGACTGTTTCCATCGGAAATTCCGACCGTGTGTACGCGGCATTACAGATCTGAGCCATAGGGGCCTGATGACGCACTGCCCAAGAAGCACTAACCGCCCTGGTAGAGTCCGCCTTAACTTGAAAAGGGGGAATCTTACCCCTTAAATTATACGTTTGAATTATAACTTGCCGAATCCACTTAGCGACAGTGGATTTCAACGCTGCCTGTCCTTCCTTAGGACCCTCTGGCAGAATAAATAAGACATCAGTCTTACAAATCTGAGCAGTTGCCTTTAAATAGATTTTCACTGCTCTCACCACATCAAGACAACGTAGTGACTTTTTTTTCCCCTGGAACATGTTATTGGAAAAAACGATGGCAGGACAATATCTTGGTACAGGTAAAAACTTGAAACTACTTTTGGCAAAAAGTCTGGACGAGGGCGTAACACCACTTTGTCCTCATGAAAAATCAAATGTGGCTCTTTACAAGAAAGAGCAGCCAATTCCGAAACCCTCCTTGCTGAGGATATAGCAACCAAAAATACCAACTTCCTTGTCAGAAGGACTAGGGAAATATGTTGTATCGGTTAAAATGGCTGTTTTTGTAACACAGACAAAACAAAATTCAAGTCCCAAGGGTTCAAGGGAGGTTTGAATGGCAGATTAAGCCACATCACCCCTTGCATAAAACCCCGGACTATAAAATGTTTAGCAAGTGGTCTTTAAGATAAATAAATAAAGCTGAGACTTGGCCTTTAATAGTACTCGAGGCCAATTTAATTTTTTATTTTTTTTGTAAAATCTTTTTTATTGAGTTTTTCATTGGTATACAAACTTGCCCACACAGGGGCCAAACAATACCCACACAGGGGAAAATACTCTGATGCGGCAACGGACCACAACAGGACACATCATATAACAAACAGTCTGCCTCTGAGGCAGCAACAGACCGCAACAGGGCAGACCAACAAGAACACAACCTTACTTATCTATACCCCAATGTGGGGAGAGGTTTAGTTCAGGAGAGTCTGTGCTCAATATTATAATGACAGGATAATGTGACATGAGAGTACCTGGGTCAATCTACTATCATACTATAACCATAATGTTAATCTAGGGGTTAGTTACAGCATCAGTTGCCGTAGTATTACCATCTAACCAACAGGTCCACACCTTTTCAAATTTTTGTGGGCAACCCCTGCCCAAGTAGGTGGCTTTATAAAGGGGCAAACTGGCGTTCACTAGGTTTTTCCAGAACCTGACAGAGGGGGGAGATTATTGTTTCTAGTTCACTGTGATGGCCTTGCGGGCATAGTACAATAATAGGGATATGAATATTTTCCTAGCTCTGAGGATTGACATTTGCTTCACTAGCCCCAGCAGACAAAATTTAGGATCATAAGGGACACTAGTCTTAGTAATCTTAACTATCACATGGAGAAATTCCTTCCAATAATGTGCAATTGCTGGGCAAGCCCAGAAAATGTGAAAGAAGTCCCCTGGTTGATAGGAGCAGCGCCAGCAAGCCGGGGAATGCGCCAGCGACATCTGGTGCAGTCTGTGGGGTGTGTAGTGAGCTCTGTGTATAATTTTGTATTGGACCAGTTTGTCTCTGGCTGAGACCAGAGGGGAGAATGAAAAATCACAAATCTCCCTCCAATCATCTTCATCGAGCTCTAGTATGTCCCCCACCCATTTCCTGCGGAGGGAGGACAGCTCGGGGATGGCAGCAACCAGCAGGGACCCGTAAATCTGAGACGTGGGTTTCTCCAAGTCTTTCACCCTAAGGGTGGATTCGAGCTCAGAATATTCCAGTATGACTGGTTGACCCAAGAACTGACATCTATAAGCATGTGCAATTTGAAGATACCTGAAATGGGCCCGTGCAGGTACATTAAGGTTGGTACGCAATACATGAAAGGGAGTGAGCTCCCCGTTGGTGATAACATGCTCAAGAGTCAGTATTTTGTATTTGGCCCAGGCCTGTGGATCCGGGATGGTATTGAACTGTGATAGGTTAGGATTCAGCCACAGGGGGGTGTGAGGAGACCAGGAGTTCAGCAGGGATGCCCTCAGTGCCTCTCCTACCTTCCACGCCCTCATAGTGGTGCATATAGAAGGGGTGAGGCAATGAGGTGTTTTTGGCCCCCTGAATATCAACCCCTTTAAGGCCTCCAGAGACCCCACTATAGCCGCCTCCAGCACCGTTGCAGAATTGGTCAGGTCTGGCTGCAACCACCAATGGGCGTTTACAAGCCGAGTGGCCAAGAAATATTTGTGGCAATCAGGGAGAGCCAAACCCCCAATGTCCACAGGCCTGGTCAGAGTGGTGTATTTGAATCTAGGCGATTTAGACCCCCAAATAAAGGAGAGGAAAAGTTGCTTAAGAGATTTAAAAGAAAGTTTTAGTCAGCCATTGTGGGGAGTTCCTAAATATGTACATAAGTTTGGGGAGGACTTTCATTTTGATGCGCCCAATGAGGGAGAGGGGAAGATTGCCCCACGCCCTCACTTTGGATTTGATCACTATCAAAACAGGTTCAAGATTGAGTCGGACAAAGTCCCCGCTCTCTCTTGAAATAATAATACCTAAATACCACTGAAGCGGGGTAGAGGAGGGTGAGGTCCTGGCCCCCTCGTCCACCGGAAAGAGCTGAGACTTATGCCAATTCACCTTCAACCCGGTGAAGGCGGAGAAGGCGTCCACGGAGAGTCACCAGCATCATTAAAAAATAGCAGTAGATCATCCGCGTAGAGAGCCACTCTCTCCTCCAGCCAGCCCACCCTAAGACCACGGACCTCAGCAGAGCTCCTGAGGGCCTCAGCAATAGGTTCCATGGCCAGGGCGAACAAAGCTAGGGAGAGAGGGCATCCCTGCCTGGTGCCCCTCTGCAAGGGGAACGAAGGAGACAGGGAGTCGTTCAGTTTAATGCATACTAGGGGACCGGTGTACAGTGTGCGTATCCAGGCAATAAATTTCAGGGGGAAACCCATTCTTCTAAGCACCTCCCACAGATACACCCATTCCACCGTATCAAATGCCTTCTCCATATCAAGGGTGGCAATGGTCCTAGTACCTTGATTCGCATGGGGGGCATGAATATTAGAAAACAGTCTACGTACGTTGATGTCTGTGGACCTACCTGGCATAAAGCTTGTTTGATCAGAGTCAATCAGAGATTTTATTACTTTATTGAGTCTAGTGGCCAGTATCTTGGTTAGTATTTTTAAGTCACAATTTAGGAGTGCTATTGGCCTGTAGGAGGCGCACAGCTTGGGGTCCTTATTAGGCTTTGGAATGAGAACAATATCGGCCTCCCCCAGAGGACGGCAGGGAGCCCTGTTGGAGACAGGCTTGATACATCTGAGCTAACCTGGGGGCAAGCAGTTCTATGTGGGCTCTATAATACTCTATGGGTAGTCCATCTGGCCCCGGGGTCTTTCCTGCCGGGAAAGACCCGATGGCCACCGCGACCTCTTCTGTTGTGATCATCGAGACAAAGAGTTGTCTCTCCGCGTCAGAGAGCCATCCCAGTGTTAGCGTATCCAACACGGAGGTCATAGGTGTGGGGTCAAATCTATCAGGGAGTGAGGAAACATATAGAGAGGTATAAAACCTGGTGAAAGCAGACAGAATATCCTCCTGGGAGGTGACTAGTACTCCTTCTGCCGTGAGTATTTCTGGTATAACCGCTAAGGGCCTATCCTGCTGTGCTAGCATCGCTAGTAGTTTGCTGTTCTTGTCTCCATGCTCAAAATATTTCTGTCTGCTATTTTGTATACCAAGCCTGGTGGTGTCTGAAACATGGAGATGCAGTTCTCGCCTAAGCGATGAAAGGTGCTGAGGCCAAGTATTGATTCAGAGCCTCCTTAACTTTGTGCTGCAGGTCAGAGACCTTGTCCCCAAGGTCTGCCCTAACAGCCGCCACAACCGAGATATACTGACCCCTGCTGTGGGCTTTGGAAGCATCCCATATCGTCTCCAGGGAGGCTGACCCCGCATTGTGCACCCAGTAGTCCTGCAAAGAGGGAGAAACCCTATTCATGGACTGTCTCATTGTTGATCCAATGGGGTTGTAACCTCCAAAGGGCTTTACTCCTCATCTTGGTGGTCCTAATGGTTAGTTTAAGAGGATGATGATCCGATAGGCCAGAGGGAAGGTAACTGGCCTCCTGAATATTGGCCAGGAGGGTATCATTGGCAAAGGCCAAATCAATTTGGGAGGACGTTTTAAATGTGGATGAGAAGCAGGAGTATGTTCTATCCTGGGGATGGAGCCCCCTGACCATTCTGGGCCACCAGCATTCTGGGCCATGCTGGTGCCACCAGAATTACCATCTTTCTTTCCAGCTTGATCCTGCAAAGAAGTCGAGGCAGCAACTGAGTAGGGGGGAATGCATAGATCAGTGAGAACTGATCCCACGGGGTCACCAATACATCCGTTCCACATGCGAGTGTATGCTTGTTCTGGCCACAAAGTTGACTAACTTCATGTTGAAACTGGACGCTAGAAGATCTACATCCGGAGTCCCCCGTCTTTGGCAAACAGCTTGAAAAATGTCGGCGGGAAGAGAGCATTCCCCTGGGAATAACTGCTGGCGACGCAAGTAGTCCGCCTGCCAATTCTCTACTCCCGGAATGGAGACTGCAGATAGGCATGGAACATTCCTTTCTGCCCAAGTTAGAATATGGTTCACCTCTCTCTGCGGTGAGAGACTCTTGGTGCCCCCTTGGTGATTGATATAGGCCACAGCTGTGGCAGTGTCGGATTGGATCCCGACAGGACAATCCCGTAACCTGAATGTCCAGGACTTTAGAGCCAGACGCACTGCCCAAATCTCTAGGATATTGATGGGCAAGGTTCTTTCGGCTCTTGACCACTGTCCCTGGACAGTTGCCTTTTCCAGTACTGCTCCCCAGCCTGAAAGGCTGGCATCTGTCGTTACCACTTTCCAGATAACTGGTCTGAAGGATTTTCCTTTCAGCAGATTCTGAGTTAGTAACCACCAACTGAGGCTTTGTGACACCCTTGGGGACAGCCGCATTAGCAAGTCTAAAGCTTGAATTGTTTTGTTCCAAGCGGACAGGATACTGTTTTGCAACAGTCTAAAATGGAACTGGGCAATGGGCATAGGGAACTGCTTTGAATGAAGCCACCATGGTTCCTAGCAACCTTATGCAAAGGCGAATGGAGGGATCGCCTTTTGACCTGACCATCCGCACCAGCTCTCTTATGGAGTTGATCTTTGCCTGAGGCAAGAACACCTTTTCCTGGGCTGTGTCTAGATCAGACCCAAGTACTCCAGCCTGGTATTAAGGAAGATTTCTCTAGGTTGAGAATCCAACCCAAAAACTTTCCAGGTAACTGGTTGTAATGCGTACGCTTTGCTCCAAACGAGCCACCAACTGGTCTATAGCAATAGATCGTCTAGGTACGCTACGACTGTTATGCCCTGTGCCCTTAACCTGGCTAGAGGTGGGGGCAGCACTTTTCTGAACACCCAGGGTGCTGTGACTAGCCCGAAGGGCAGGGCTACAAACTGGAAATCCTGCTGTTCTAACTCGAACCGCAGAAACTTTTGGTGAGCAGGAAATATAGGAACATGCAGATATGCATCCCTGATGTCGATAGATACCAGAAGTTCTCCTCCTAGAAGGATAGAAACTACTGACTTGATCGTCTCCATGCGAACGGGAGCGGATCTTCAGGAATTGATTTAGATTTTTTAGATCTACAATGGGTCTGACATCTCCATTTGGTTTTGGTACAATAAAAAGATTTGAATAAAACCCCAAACCTTGCTTTTTTGTGGGGATCTGTATGATCACCCCTTGAGATATTAATCGGTCTAGTGCCTGAAACAGAGATTGTCTTTTCTCTGGATCTTTGGGAACGCTTGACCTCAGGAAACGAGACGGTGGAAAGTATTGAAATTCCAGCTTGTACCCCAGCTTTACCGTGGAGATGACCAATCTGTCCTGAATTTCCTCTTGCCAGACTTCTGAAAACTGCAGAAGTCTTCCCCGCCACCTTGGTGAGGGGGTTAGCTTCAGGATGAGGCTTTAGGATTCTGCTTTGTTTCCAACCCCAGGACTTCTTTTGAGCCTGGACATGAGGTTTTCCTCTAGAGTCTGACGGCAGAGGCCATCGCCACTGCCTAGAGGCAGAAGCCCCTGGCGCAGGGGAAAGAGCCCATTTAAATGAAGGGCGTTTATACTTTCTTTTGACTGGCAAAAGAGTACTTTTCTCGCTAGAAATTGTTTGGATATATTTGTCCAATCTTCTCCAAAAAGCCGCTCCCCATGAAAAGGGAACCCAGTTAGGAGGTATTTACATGAAAATAATTTTTTAAACCACAGGATTCTACACATATGTACAAGCATAAGCGTAAGGCGGGACGCCTGGTGAATAGAATCTTTAATGGCATCTATGGCAAAGCATAATGCCTTTGGTAGTTCAGCCAATTCCCAGGCTTGTTGTGCAGGAACCTCTTTAAGGGCCTGTCTAAATTGGTCCTTTAGGGATTGACAGACGCCTTTTGCCGCGACTGCACCTGCCATGGAAAAAGTAGATTTTAACAGGGATTCCAACTTTTTATCTGTTGGATTCTTAAGCATTTGTGCATTGTCTACAGGACAAGTTAGCCTTTTTTCACACTGGAAATCGCAGCGTCAACTGCTGGTACTTTCCATTTTTTGGTGAATTTCTCCTCTAGGGGATATAGAACTGAAAATCTCTTAGGAGGGAAAAAATGCTTATCCGGGTGATCCCATTCAGCATAAATAAGCTGTTCTAGTAATGCATGGACAGGAAATGCATGCAAAGGCTGAGAAGGTTTTAAGGAACCCAAGGAGGAAACCAAGCTTTAAGGAGACTCCGTTAGGGGTAGCATGAAAGTAGAACGATCCATCTGCGTAAGAGATAGCAGCAATCTCTCAGATTGAGAGGCTGAAGAAGTCTCATCTACCGTTGGTTCTTCCGCAGAGGAAGCATCTTCGGTTTGTTTTTCCTCCCAATCACCTGAGGGTAACACCTCAAGCCTGTGCCCACTGTTCACCTTGCAAAGGTTCTGAAGTGGGGGATATAGCACGCTTCCTATGCATCTGAATGGAGGATGTGATTAAAGCCGCTAATCTTCCTTCCAAACCCTGCAGGGTGGAGGAAAGTACATCTTCAGTCACGTATACAGGGTCTGAGATGCGAGAAGCAGTTACACCAATTTGTTCCAATGGCTCACCCTGGCTTGCCAAAATTGGCAATTCAGGCGAGGATGACAGCGTGGAAATGCGACTCGAGATCCTAGCACCTGGGGGTGAAACCTTTAGTACCTTTTTGGTCTTTGTGGTGTATTTTTTAGCAGGCATAGTCCTAAGCACAAAAACAGAGGCACTATACAATTGCACTTAATCGCTGAATATAGTCATGACATTAAAAGCTGCTATAAAGTTCAGCCTAGTGCTGGGAAAAAAAGTGTCCTTCCTGTATCAGGTATGCCAGTTTGTAACCCTCACGTGTCCCACAGCTCCTGCGTCCCTGTGTGCAGACTGTTTCCTCCTCGTCAACCAAGGAAAGACTGTCCCACCTGTGATTTTATTGTCTTTGCCTGCCGTGCGTCCTCGTGGACGTTCATGGCGCTGTGCTTAGGCCCAGCCCCCTCCAAAAAAACCCGCCCCTGTCTCATTTTTAAAATGTTCCCACGCTCGTACGTGGCGTTTTTCAGGTTTTACAGACCCAACACGAGGGGGTGAGGGGAGGCAGAGCCCTGTCAGCAGCAGACATAGAAAAAACAATATAGCAGTAACAGAAAACAGTAATCGCGGGACCGCCGCACCCCCCACGGTGGGGGGGGGGTAATGTAAGGGGGATACACCGCTGATGCTCCCCTAACCCTCGGGTCCCTTCAGGGGGGGAGAAAGAAAGCATATGGAGGATTTCTTTACTTGAGAAAAATCCCCCTGCACACGCTGCTGCGGCCACACAGAGACTGACTGAGCTTTACAGTGGAGATAACAGATTAAGGTATGTGCATAGACTCCCTCTACTGGAGAATCAAGGCATAACAAAATGTTTTCCCTAATAGAAGAATACATATGGTAGGTGGACTTTTCAGTTTCTAAGTTTCTTCTCTTACCTTATCCCCGCCACAGGATTTGCTGAATTAACAGACAATCCAACTTTCACCCATCACGGCAGGCTGCGTTTAGCAAACCTTCAAGGACCAGGTCCATTTTAATATCGGGGTTCCACTGCCTTGGACCTGTAAAAGCACCCCACCAGGAAAGCTTTAGGTAATGTAGCAAGACCTAAGCCCTGGGTCCCGGGGTCCAGCCCTACAAAGAGAGGCGTTACAGGCAAAAACCTTGTGCTTCGGATACGAGGCCCCAGGTACTATCCACCTAGGCCTCAGTGGCACTTTGGATGGATCTGGTCTATGTAAGCTATTTAAATCCAGCATGGAGCTCCACAGAGCACATCTTAACTCATGACCAACACCTTAGACACTGGCGAAAAAAATGATGTGCTCCTGGAAGGAGGAGGGGTTATATAGGGAGTGAACTTCCTGGATTGGGTATACCAGTGTCCATCACCTGAAGGTATGGCCTATAACCCATTAAGTAATTACTTAAGGCTCTGTGTCCCATGATGTACCTTGAAGACCTGCAGAACTCGGCTTCCTTCTGGTTCTGGCTCAGTCCAGCGACTTACGTGACAGCCTTTTATATCATAGCTGAACAAATTGGAGACAAGGCAGTTACTAAACACCACCTGTGGCCACCCTTGAATTTAAAAATGAGAGAAAAAAAAAGAAAAAAAAAAACACCCTACCGGCCAATGATCCTCTCATCTGGGAAGAAGACACTCTGCATGATGATGAAGTATTTCTGTAACAGAGGACAATAAAGTGTATTTTCACTGAACAAAGATTTTGAGATTTTATTATAGTGTTTATGTTAGTGTATTAAACTTTTTTTTTTATCATTTAAAAATATTATATCCTCTGTCAGGTTTTTATGGGTCAAAGAAGGCTCCATAACTCAAGGGTTAGAGCGCTGGTCTCGTAAACCAGGGGGTTTGCGAGACCAGCTGGGGCCTGACCACAAGTGCTGGCGACCGTATCTTACAAAGCGGCATAATAAGGTTTTTAGTGGGGGCGATTTAACCTTTTGCTTGTCCACTGAGTATTGTCACTGAGACAGGAAGTGATGGGAAATCCAATAGGAACACCTAGTTTATGTCAAAGAGAGGATTTCCCCTAACTTTGGTGAGATTTTATCCTTGCTTCAGCAAGACATATACGAACATTTAAACTTTGGTGAGATTTTCTCTTAACGTCACTCTATCCAAAACCAAAAAAAAAAAAAAAAAGGAATATTTCCATTTAACTTTAACATTATCACATGCTTGCTGTTCCATATTTTTGTTACTGTATTAAAGATTTAACCACCTGGGGGAATACCCAGTTTGCAATCAAATAGCTCTGGTTCACACTTATGCGAGCTGCGCAGCCTGCTTTGCGTGGGCACAGCAGCCCGTTCATTTGAATGGGCTGCCGTGCCTGCGTTTCCCACAAAAAACGGTGCTCACACTTGTTTAAAAACACACAGCCACAGGGAAATCGCATGGTGTTTTTGACCATGCGATTTCCCTGTGTTTCCTGCACCCGCAAGCACGCTGCAGGTTGAGATGCGTGGGGTGTCATTAGGAATGAATGGCAGGTCCACACGTCTCTGCAGAGCAGCGCAATTTGGCTGGATGGTTGTGCACATGCGGACAAATGTGAACCTAGAGTTTTAGAGAATGTGTAGTCATTTTCTACAATTATTTTTCTTCATATATTATAGTCAGCACTAAAACATTTATTACATTGTTTTGTAATATTGTAGATTTGAAATATTAAACATTACAGAGTTTTACACGCAGCCAAGTATATGGAGCTTTAAGTTCCTTCTCCTGCTGTTTACAGAGTTTAAGCACAAGGAGTAAAAGCAGTGACTCCACCCCTCCCTTCGTATGAGTTTTTAATGACAGACAACAAACTTGAAAGTAGTGAGCTTCTGCTGTGCTTTCTCTTTAGCTAACTTACAGTGCTCTGGGAATCCTCCTTTTTTTTTTTTTTTTTTACAAATAAAATAATGACAAAGGCATGTATATGTGTCTACATTTAAAAACGTAAAACATTAAAATACAAATGCTTCGACAGATGCTTGATTGGATTGAGATCTGGAGAATTTGGAGGCCAAGTGAACACCTCAAGCTCGTTGTGTTTCTCAACCTTTTCTTAAATTCTTTTTGCAGTGCAGCAGGGCGTATTATTCTGCTAAAAGAAGCCACTGCCATCAGGGAATATAGTTTCCATGAAGGGGTGTACTTTGTCAGCAACAAAGTTTAGGTAGGTGGTACGCGTCAATGTAACATTCACATGAATGGCAGGATCCAAGGTTTCCTAGCAAAACATTGCCTAAAGCATCACACTGCTTCCGCTGGCTTGACTTCTTACATACAGTTACATAGTAGGAGAGGTTGAAAAAAGACACAAGTCCAACCTATGTGTGTGATTATAAGTCAGTATTACCTTGTATATCCCTGTATGTTGCGGTCGTTCAGGTGCTTATCTAATAGTTTTTTTAAACTTTCGATGCCCCCCGCTGAGACCACCGCCAGTGGAAAGGAATTTCACATCCTTGCCGCACTTACAGTAAAGAACCCTCTACGTAGTTTAAGGTTAAACCTCTTTTCTTCTAATTTTAATGAGTGGCCACGTGTCTTGTTAAACTCCCTTTCGCAAAAAAGTTTAATCCCTATTGTGGGGTCACCAGTACGGTATTTGTAAATTTAAATCATATGCCCTCTCAAGCGTCTCTTCTCCAGAGCGAGAAGTTCAGTGCTCACAACCTTTCCTCATAACCAATATACTCCAGACCCTTTATTAGCTTAGTTGCTCTTCTTTGTACTCGCTCCATTTCCAGTACATCCTTCTTGAGGACTGGTGCCCAGAACTGGACAGCATACTCTAGGTGCGGCCGGACCAAAGTCTTGTAGAGTGGGAGAATTATTGCTTTATCCCTGGAGTTAATCCTTTTTTTAATGCATGGCAATATTCTGTTTGCTTTGTTAGCAGCAGCTTGGCATTGCATGCCATTGCTGAGCCCACCGTCTACTAGGACCCCCAGGTCTTCCCATATTTTATCCTGGTGCCATCTCAGGTAAGCGATGCTCACGCACTCGGCCAGCAACATGATGTAAAGGAAATCATGATTAATCAGACCAGGCTGCCTTCTTCCATGCTCCAGTTGTGATGCTCACATACCTATTGCAAATGCTTTTGTGTGTGGACACAAGTCAGCGTGGTCACTCTGACCCGTCTGCGGCTAAGCGGCTCCATATACAACAAACTGCAGTGTACTGTTTTCTGACATCTTTCTATTGGAACAAGCATTCATTTTTTTTAGCAATCTGATCTACAGAAGATCTTCTATTGGATCTAACTACGCAGCCCTGCCTTTGCTTCCCATGTGCATCAATTAGCCTTGGCTGCCCATGACCCTGTCACCGGTTCAATGGTTTTCCTTCCTTGAACCACTTCTGGTAGGTCCTGACCACTGCAGACCAGGAACATCCTACAAGAGCTGCAGTTCTGCTGATGATCTGACCCAGTCGTCTAGCCATTACAATTTGGCCTTTGTCAAAGTCAATCAAATCATTACACTTGTCCATTTGTTCTGCTTTCAACAGATCAACTGCAGGGACAAAAAATGTACTTGCTGACTTATATATCCTACCAGCTTTCAGGTGCCATTGTCTAAAAATAATCAGTTTTATTTACTTTACCTGTCAATGGTCATAATGTTATGGCTGATTGGTGTATTTATTAAGTTGATCCCTTTTATGATTATCTCAAACAATTGATGAAAAAGCTTTGCATTCCTTTCAAGCAAGGGTTGAGATGAGGGCAACAGGTAGATGGATGTGGTTTTTGGATGTAAATTGCGAAGTACAATTTGAGTGACAAACCAATCCAGAATGACCAACACTAAAGAGTAACATCCACAGCAACCAATCAGAAAACAGCTTTCATTCTAAAGAATGCTCAGTACTGATCAGTGTTGAAATGCCATTGATTGCTGAGGGTTAATGACCAGTGTTTTTCTATTCACTATCGGAAATAATATCATAAACGCTACTGTACTGAATGGTGTCAGCCCTGGCCAATGACTTGCCAAGCTATACAACCATTACCAGCTTCAGATCTCTACAAACTGGATAATAATTCTGTAATCCAAGACAGGTACTAGGAGCACTCGTTAGGATGACACAGGAAGTGTGCAGAGGACATTTTAGAATTTCTGACAAGACCAACGGGTATTTTTTATACATATTAAACAGATATAACAATGAGCTTCTATTGGTTTATTTACCAGACCAAAATGGAGCCAAATAAGAGAAGTTCATTGTTAG
Source organism: Lithobates sylvaticus (assembly GCA_028564925.1). NCBI lineage: Eukaryota > Metazoa > Chordata > Amphibia > Anura > Ranidae > Lithobates > Lithobates sylvaticus. The sequence goes on from CM053033.1 coordinate 124,567,913, forward strand.
AGTTTACATACATTTTAAGAATAGGATGTAGAGAGTATATGTAGTGCAGACATGCTCACCTTCCTCTCTTGATCCCGTGTGATACTATGAACTCCTGGAAAATAACAAGGTCTTTTTAAACAAGGTTACATACTGTGTAATCTATTCCGTATTCGATAAATACAACATAAGTTACTGTATGACTGATATAACTGTATTACTCAAGTGCAAGAAACAATATCACAACCCTTATTATGAAAACAGAGGCTATTCAATGAAATAGGTAAAAAAATTAAAATAAATTGTATAACGGTAACACATGCAAATGCGCGCCAAAACCTTGGGGCAGGGACTTATAAAGACTCAAAGATGGCTGCCAAGGGTCATCTGGATGCAGCGCAGCCAACCGGAATGCTGCCTCTAGGAACCTGAGTTTTCCCTGATTTCCTCTCCAGGCTGTGATGCTGCTCCAGTTGGGCACCACCTACAGCAGAGGAAGCAGACTGCACCTGCCTACAAACTGGCTCCTTTTATTGGTTCATCATCGCACACCCTGCTGTACAGGTACTGCAAGAAGCTGATATCAGGTCAAATTCAGGTACTTAAACTGCTTGCATTTAAAATCACTGTTAATGACTTACAAAAGTAATAACGTAGCCTTCTCAAACTTCTTAAAGAGGAAGTAAACTTCCATCTTTTGCTTTTACCTATAGGTACAGTGGATATAAAAAGTCTACATACCCCTAACTTCTGTTTTTTGTGATGTAAAAAAATGAGACAAAGATAAATCATTTCAGAACTTTTCCCCCCTTTAAGGTGACCTATAAATTGTACAACTTAGTTGAAAAACAAACTGAAATCTTTTAGGGTTGGTAAGCAAAAATAAAAAACTAAAATGTGGTTGCACACCCTCCTATAACTGGGCATGTAGCTGTGTTCAGAATTAAAGCAGAGTTCCACCAATTAAAATAAAACCAAATAAAAGTCATCAGGTACAAAAAGTTTAGCTGCTGACTTTTAATAATCAGACACTCACCTGTCCCACGGTCCAGCCATGCGGGTGCAGGAAGCTTCGCTCCTCTCCCCCTCCTCTTCGAGGCGCTGGCATTCTAACTGTGGGCGGCCAGATGTGGCTTCACAGGCGGTCACGCACTGCACATCCACGAGCCGGGCGCGCACTCCGCATGCGCGAGCCGCACTGTGAATGGCCGGGCAATCTTCTGGGACCTGTAACATGCCCCAGAAGATTGCAGGATGGGAGGGGGGAGAGGTGAACTTCATTTCCAGTGCCGCAGAGCCAGGAGAGGAAGTGGGAGCTGGGTGCCCGTAAAAACAGGGTACCCGCTCCTCCCCCAAAAAAATGTGGCATGTCAGGGGGTCACCTGCACTTAAAGTGGAAGTTCCATTTTTGGGTGAAACTCCGCTTTAAGCAGTCACATTCAAACTCATGTTAAATAGGACACTGTCATCATTTAAAGTGCCCCTGATTAACCCCAAATAAAAGTTCAGCTATTCTAGTAGGTCTTTTCTGACATTTTCTTAGTTGCATCTTACAGCAAAAGCCATGGTCCACAGAGAGCTTCCAAAGCATTAGAGGGATCTCATTGTTAAAAGGTATCAGTCAGAAGAAGAGTATAAAAGTATTTCCAAGGCATTAGATATACCATGGAACACAGTGAAATGGAGAAAATAATGGCACAACAGTGACATTACCAAGAACTGGACGTCCCTCCAAAATTGATGAAAAGACGAGAAGAAAACTAGTCAGGGAGGTTGCCAAGAGGTCTACAGCAACATTAAAGGAGCTTCAGGAATATCTGGCAAGTACTGGCTTTCTGGTACATGTTACAACAATCTCCCATATTCTTCACATGTCTGGGCTATGGGGTAGAGTGGCAAGACGAAGAAAAGCATCCAAGCCCAGCTAAATTTTGCAAAAACACATCTGAAGTCTCCCAAAAGCATGTAGGATAACGTTTTATGGTCTGATGAAACCAAGGTTGACATTTTTGGCCATAATTCGAAAAGATATGTTTGGCACAAAAACAACACTGCACATCACCAAAAGAACACCATACCCACCGTGAAGCATTGTGGTGGCATCATCATGCTTTAGGGTTGTTTTTCTTAAGCTGGAACCAGGCCCGGACTGGGACAAAAAAAAGGCCCAGGCATTTTGCATTGAGCAGCCCATGACATGTTAACCGGCCCCTTCCCCGCTCTCTTCCCTGACAGATCCCCTAAGAGAGGGGAGGGGGAACCCACCAGAGGTGTGGGGGGGGGGGAGGTGAGGTGGGACCAGAAAAGAGCATGGGGGGTTGGAGAGCACAGGGAAGAACCTTGAGAACATGGGGTGGGGCGAGAGCACAGGGGAGAGGCAGAGAACACAGGGAAGAAAAGGAGAGCACAGGGGGGCAGCGTAGAGCATGGGGGGAGGTGGAGAGCACAGGGAGGGCGGTGGATAGCATGGAGGGCGGCGGAGAGCAAAGGGGGGCTGGTGGAGAGCATGGGGGGGCGGAGAGCACGGGGGGTGGCAGCAAGCATGGGGGGAGTTGGAGAGCATGGGGGGCAACGGAGAGCATGTGGGATGTGGGAGCACAGGGGGGAAGCGGAGAGCGTGGGGGTGATGTGGAGCACACAGGGCGGCAGCGGAGAGCATTGGGGTGGCAGAGAGCATGGGGGAGGTGGAGGACATGGGGGAGAGGTGGGGGACATGGGGGAGAGGTGGGGGACATGGGGGGAGATGGAGGACATGGGGGGGAGGTGGAGGAGAGCACGGGGGCGCGCGGAGAGCATGGGGGGCAACAGAGAGCATGGGGGATGTGGAGAGCACAGGGGGGAAGCGGAGAGCACAGGGGTGATGTGGAGAGCACAAGGGGGGCAATGGAGAGCATGGGGGTGATGTGAAAAGCACGGGGGGAGGTGGAGAGTATGGGGGGTGGCTGAGAGCATGGGGGGTGAAGAGCATGGGGGGGTGGCAGAGAGCATGGGGGGGTGTCAGGTGGATAGCACAGGGGGGAAGCGGAGAGCGCGGGGTGATGTGGAGCACACAGGGGCAGCAGAGATCATGGGGGTGGCAGAGAGCATGGGGGGAGGTGGAGGACATGGGGGGGAGGTGGAGAGCATGGGGGTGGCGGAGAGCATGGCGGGTGGCAGAGAGCATGGGGGATGTGGAGAGCATAGGGGGGGAGCGGAGAGCGTGGGGGTGATGTGGAGAGCACAAGGGGGCAACGGAGAGCATGGGGGTGATGTGAAAAGCACGGGGGGAGGTGGAGAGTATGGGGGGTGGCTGAGAGCATGGGGGGTGGAGAGTATGGGGGTGGCAGAGAGCATGGGGGGTGGCAGAGAGTATGGGGGGTGGCAGAGAGCATGGGGGTGGCAGAGAGCATGGGGGGTGGCAGAGAGCATGGGGGGGTGGCAGAGAGCATGGGGGGTGGCAGAGAGCATGGGGGGGTGGCAGAGAGCATGGGGGTGGCAGAGAGCATAGGGGGGTGGCAGAGAGCATGGGTGGAGGTGGAGAGTATGAGGGGGAGGCGGAGAGCATGGGGGGGAGGCGGAGAGCATAGGGGGAGGCGGAGAGCATGGGGGGGGTGGCAGAGAGCATGGGGGTGATGTGGAGGGCACAGGGGGTGCCAGAGTGTATGGGTGCGGTGGAGAGCCCAGGGGGGAGCAGCACAGAGAAGCAGGATAGGAGTGAGCAGTGGGGACGGCTGCATATAGAAGAATAATTCTCTCCATCCTCCTCCTGCAGTCTCTGAATGCCTCTGCTTCTCCTCTACCTCTTGCAGGCATTCCGCTACTTCAGGAGGAAGATGGAGAGAATTATTCTTCTATATGCAGCAGCCCCCACCCCTCCTTCTATGCAGTTTACAGGGGGGGCTGAACTCATGTTTTCTGTTCCAACACTTCTCGACAGAAGACCGCAAGGTGTCTGCTCTGGCTCCTCCTCCCGGCACCGACGGCTGACCCATACGGGCAGCCGCGCAGAGGTCGAAGGCGTCTCATCTAGCTCCTCCCCCCGGCGCCTATGGCTGAGCTTAACTGGCAGTCGGGCGGCCGAGGAGAGGCTGGATGAGCGGCACAAGCTCAAGCCTTGGGCCCCGCAAGGATTTGCAGCCTGGCGGCCCCCGGCCCACCAGGCAAGTGCCCAGTTTGCCCTATGGCCAATCCGGGCCTGGCTGGAACAGGGGCCTTAGTCAAGGTAGAGGGAATTATTAACAGTTCCAAATACCAGTCAATATTGGCACAAAACCTTCAGGCTTCTGCTGGAAATCTGAACATGAAGAGGAACTTCATCTTTCAGCATGACAATGACCCAAAGCATACATCCAAATCAACAAAGGAATGGCTTCACCAGAAGATTAAAGTTTTGGAATGTTTTTGCAGAGAAGAGTGGGCAAATATTGCCAAGTGAAGATGTGCCATACTGATAGACTCATACCCAAAAATACTGAGTGCTGTAATAAAATCAAAAGGGGCATCAAAAAAGTATTAGTTTAAGAGTGTGCACACTTATGTTGTACAGTTTATAGGTCACATTAAAAGGTGGAAAAAGTTCTGAAATGATTTATCTTTGTCTAATTTATTTTTACATTACAGAAACCTGACATTTTAACAGGGGTGTACAGATTATTTATATCAACTTGAAGCCTATAAAAAGGCTTACCTATAGGTAGTGTAAATATCTCCTAAAAGTGTCCGGTTAGAAAGTAGTTATATTACATGCAGCCAGTGACATCACTGGCACATGCGCTCTGAAGGAACGGCCACCCATGCCATTCCTTCAGAGCCCTGTGCCATGAACAGCGAGTCCCGCGCTCATGCACGGGGGTGACATCATCGTGGCTCCCCCAGTCACAGAGCCAGAGTCTGCAAACCTGGAAGCAAGATGGGTGAAGATGGGAGCGCCTGCAACGCTGACATCTCGGCACTGGAAGGGCTTTAAGCAGTAGAAGAACTCTGGACAGCCGCACACCAGAAAAAGATAAAATTCCGTGTAATTTATTGAAAAATAAGAATCACATCAAATATAATGGTCCACAGCAGAACGAAAAAAGGCGGGGGGGGGGGGGTACAAAACTGACGCGTTTCGCACTAAATAAAGTGCTTACTCATAGCACCTGGGACTCCTGAACAGGAGAAAGAGCATTCGCCTTGAGGGGCCATCCTGGAGCGGTGTTTTTTCTCTCTACTGGAAGGGCTTTGTTTTAAGGCAAGTTTAACATAATGTGCTAGTATGCGATGCGTACTAGCACATTATGCCTTTACCTTGCAGGTTCCCAAAAAAAAAGGCCAGCAGTTTACAACCAATTTAACATGTAGAAACCCTTGAAATAAGTCTCAGGGAACCCCTGACAATGGTAAAGTAATGTCAGGGGGAGGGGCTGTGTGTTACACTACACTGATCAGCTCTCCCGATTACAGGGAGAGCTGATCAGTGACAGTGTCACTAGGCAGAACGGGGAGATGCTTGTTTACATCAGCATCTCCCCGTTCTGACTCTCCGTGAGACGATCGCGGGTATCCCGCAGCGATCGAGTCCACGGGACCCGCGACCCCACTCACGGAGCTCGCCACCGGCGGCGCGCACGAGAATGCCACGGTGGCAAATTCAAAAGGGACGTACCTGTACGCCCATTTGCCTGTCCGTGCCATTTTGGCGACGTACATCTGTGTGCGCCGGTCGTAAAGTGGTTAAGGAGGATTTTTGTCTTATGTAGCGCTACCTATAAAAGTAGCTGCTGTACTTAACTAGTTCTTTCCCAAACAATGCAGGAGCTACCAGTCACACACAAGCAACAGTCTATTCACTCCTGGTCCATTAAAGAGGAGCTCCAGTCTCCCCCAAAAAATGTAAAGTCAGCAGCTACAAATACTGTAGCTGCTGACTTTTAATATAAGGACACTCACCTGTCCAGGGATCCTGCGATGTCGGCTTAGGGTACAGGCGCCAGCATCTTAGCTAAGGGAAGCCGGCAGTGAAGCTTCTACTTTTCCTTCTACACATGCGCGAGTCGTGCTGTGCTTTGTGAATGGTCATGCAGTCTTCTAGGGTCTGTGTGCGTGTCCCAGAAGGCTGCGGGGGGATGGAGGGGGACATACAATCCTTGTAGATCGCCGCAGCAATCTGAGCCGGAAACTGGAAGCAGGTACCTGTCAAAACCAGGTACCCGCTCCCCCCTCCCCTGCAAAAAGTGCCAAATATGGCAGTGAAAGGGGGGTGGTGTAAACAAGCAGAGCTTCCCCTTGTGGGTGGAGTTCCGCCCTAACAAGCAGAGCTTCCCCTTGTGGGTGGAGTTCCGCCCTAAACAGTCTAGGGCAGTGATGGCGAACCTTGGCACCCCAGATGTTTTGGAACTACATTTCCCATGATGCTCAACTCTACACTGCAGAGTGCATGAGCATCATGGGAAATTTTGTTCCAAAACATCTGGGGTGCCAAGGTTCGCCATCACACTCTAGTCTAGGGAATGGCTTTTTTGAATGCATTGCTTAACAGGAGAGGGAAATGGGGGCATGAGATACTCTAAAGAAGTAAAGAACAATTAGCAGAGGACATTCCTCTCTAGGTAAAGGTAGCACAGTCTAGCTCTCACAGCTGGGATCCATGATGCAGTTTACAGAACAGTCTATTTTCTCAAAGCTGGGGACCATGAGATACTGTAGCTCCAAAATAGTTAAAGTCTTATAGCTGAGGACCATGGGGCAAGTCTCGAATTATGCTCAGGGAGTCAGTCAGGGTCTCTGCTCACATGTCCTAGAGCAGCTACACCCTCAGATTCAACCTTGATAGAGAGGCTCAGCATTCCCCCCTGAAGCTCACAGATCCATCCCTGGCAGAGGAAAGGCTATCTCCTCAAGGCTTCAAGTTATTTACCACCTTCTGGGCAAATCTACCCAAGGATTGGCCAGGGCATATTAACCTTATATTAGGACTGAGACTCTTTTTTAGATGTGTTTTTTACAAGTTAAAAACATTTTTTTTTGCTAGAAAATTACTTAGAACCCCCAAACATTATACTTTTTTTTTCTAACACCCTAGAGAATAAAATGGCGGTTGTTGCAATACTTTCTGTCACACTGTATTTGCGCAGCGGTCTTACAAGCGCACGTTATTTGGAAAAAATATACTTTTTTTTTGATTTAAAAAATAAGACAACAGTAAAGTTAGCCCAATTTTTTTTAATATTGTGAAAGATTATGTTATGCCGAGTGGAATGGCGACAAACTTTTACCCTTAAAAATCTCCATAGGCGATGTTTAATAAATTCAACAGGTTGCATATTTTGAGTTAGAGAGAAGGTCTAGGGCTAGTATTATTGCTTTCGCTCTACCAAACGCGGCGATACCTCACATGTGTGGTTTGAATACTGTTTTCATATGCGGGGGCTAGAGCTGCCCGATTCTGGAAAAAATGAGAATCACGATTTTTTTGCTTAGAGAATAAAGATCACGATTCTCTCACGATTCTCAAAAATGTTTTATTTTAAAGATTTACAACCTCTGAACAAACAAGATGGCAAAAACATAAGCCATAATACTCTTCACTTCAGTCAAATTGAAAGAAATGTAATGAAAAACAATGTATTGGCAGGGTATTGGCAGGGAATTGCAGAGTATTGGCAGAGTACTGCAGATTATTACGGCGCTGTAGCCGTCTTTTGGCTATGCCCCGGTCGGCAAGTGGTTAATAAAGAGATTGATTAATTGAGACTTGTCTTCATTCAAAGAGAGAAAGATTAAGCATTTGAGGATTCTAAAAAATAAAGCAGTAAAGCAGCTCACGTTTCCTCAGTGCTGCAGCCTGCAGCTGCAGTCACCCTTGTCCCCCAAAACCTCAGTGTGAAGAAGAAACATTACTTACCCGACCGACCAATCACATTCTTCTTTGCTGGGTGACGTCAGCACGCTGGCTCCGACGGCTTCCCCTCTGCTCCGCTCTGAAATAGGGAGATATGCCAGGGACAACATTGATCGGTGCGCGGCGGCGCACGCTTTTCAGCTCACACAACATTCAAATTGCTTGATGGTGAGAATCACACAACTCCGGAGTTGCGATCGTGGCGAGCGGAGAATCGCGATAACTATTCTCCGTAATTAATCGTGCAGCTCTAGCTAGCGCTACTCACATATGCGTTCGCTTCTGCACGCAAGCTCTGTTTTTAAAAAAAATATATATATATGTTTTTCTTATTTATTTTACCTTTTATTTTTACACTGTTTTTAAAAAAAATAATGAATTGTCACTTTTAATCCTATTACAAGGTCCCTTGTAATAGAAAAAAAGCATGACAGGACCTCTTAAAGCGGAGTTCCACCCAAAAATGGAACTTCCGCTTTAAGCACTCCTCACCCCCTTACATGCCACATTTGGCATGTAATTTTTTTGGGGGGGAGTGGGGGCTTCATTAGGAGGGGGACTTTCTGTCCCACTTCCTCCTTCCGCCCAGGAACCACCTAGGCGACTCCTCCCTCTAGGCGATCTCCTGGGACACCTGACAGGTCCCAGGAGATCGCCTATCCACTCTGGGAGCGCAGCGCGATTCGCGCATGCGCCGTGCGTGCTCGGCCGTGAAGACGAAAGCTGTCACGGCCAGGTGCCCTGAGTGGCAATGGAGGCGCCAGCGAAGAGGAGGGGGAGAGGAGCGACACCCCGTTCGGCCGCATCGCTGGACCGTGGAACAGGTAAGTGTCTGTTTATTAAAAGTCAGCAACTATACCTTTCTGTTAAAAAAAAAAAAGTCAGCAACTACACTTTTTGTTAAAATGCCTGGAACTCCCCTTTAAATACGAGATCTGGGGTCAAAAAGACTTCAGCTCTCATATTTACACTAAAATGCAATAAAAAAATAAAATAAAATTGTCATTTAAAAAAAGACAAAGTCGCTAGACTTCGCTACTCGTTGTTGGTTTTGCCTAAATCACGGGGGGTATTGGTCTGCTCTCCTACTATCGAGCCTTACATCTGTCTAGAGTGGTGTCATGGTGCACTCCCTCACAGACTAAACTGTGGATGCAAGTTGGACAACATGCCTCATCGATTGTTTTGTCTGCACTCCCATGGGTCGCTCATAAATATTATCGGGGATTGAAGAGGCATCCTACAATCGGGGCTACTTTTGCAGTTCTTACTCATATATTCTCAATAAAAGGCCTCTCCCCCTATTCATCCCCATTAACACCGGTGATCCAGAACCCAGACTTCACACACGGGCTTGATAATAAACAGCTTCGGGGGTTGATAGGACTAGGTAGAACTAGATGCATGCATTTTGCTACCCAACAGGGTTGGATGTCTTTGCAGGATCTCTCCACTCTTTCACAGCCTCCCTTGAGTCCTTGGTCTGCCTTTCAACACTATTAACCAGGTAACAACCGGCCCATAGCCGAAAAACGGCTACAGGGTGGTTTCTTAACTCTGGGAGGGCGTACATTAACGGCCTCCCATAGAATCGTTCTCGCGCGCCCCCTGGGGCGCACACACGGGAACATCCGTGCTCGCCGGGTCAACACGGATCGCGATAAAGGGCCAATGACAGCGGCGCTTTACCACGTGATCGCTCCATCCAATGACGGAGCGCTCACAAATGTCAACAAGGAAAGGTCAGGGAAAGTTCATCGCTCTCCTCTCCTCACATCGATGCAGCGTGAGAGGAGAGCGATCGTGTGCCACACAGTGAGAGATCATATTTTAGCTGTGCCCAGCAGTGCTCAAAAACAGTGCCACAACAGTGCCATCTGTCATCTGTGCCACCTGTGTCACCTCTGCCACATCAGTGCCAGCTCTGTGCCACACCAGTGCCACCAGAGCCACACCAGTTCCACTACAGTGCCATCAGTGACACTGCAGTGCCAGACCAGTGCCGCCTGTGCCCACCAGTGCAGCCTGTGTGCCCACCAGTGCCGCCTGTCTGTGTGCTAATCAGTGCCACTACAGTGCCACCAGAGCCACTACAGTGCACACCAGTGCCACCTGTGCCCATCAGTGCACACCTGTGCCCATCAGTGCCACCTGTGCCCATCAGTGCCACTTGCGCTACTGCAGTGCCACATCAGTGCCGCCTGTGCCGCCTGTGCCCACCAGTGCCGCCTGTGCCCACCAGTGCCGCATCACCAGCCACCAGTATGGCAAAAAAAATATTTACTAGTGAGGAGGCCTACCAGCTTCTATGTATGATCGATGAGAGCAGCGGGGAGCTCTCTGAGTCTCAGTCCGATACGGATTCGGCCTATGAACCCGTTACAAGCAGCGGGTCTGATACCGAATCGGAAGAGGAATGTGTGCCCGTGAAAAGAAGGCATTGTGGCGTGGAGCAGCAGCCTACTACCTTGAGAGCAGAGCCGTACACCTCGAGAGCAGAGCCGTACACCTCGAGAGCAGAGCCGTACACCTCGAGAGCAGAGCCGTACACCTCGAGAGCAGAGCCACTACAACAAAGGTCAGTCACCAGTAGGGTGTCATATCATCTCTAACCACTTCCTGTCCAGCCTATAGGAAAATGACAGCCGTGTGGGACTCTCATCAATTCGCGTGGAGGTCATATGATGTCCTCCCAAACCCGCGCCTCGGGCAGGGTAGTGCTGCGGCACAATCCGTCACCGGATCTGTGTTACTGATCACTGTACTGGCATCATGTGACCGCTGTAACCAATCACAGCAGGTTACATGAGAGTCGTAATCAATGAATGACTTCCTTTCAAACCATCCATTGTGCACAATTGTGTTGCTAGCTGTGATTGGTCACAGTGATCACATGGCACAGACTGGGCCAATTACAACACATCTGTGCCATGTGATCAACTGTGGCCAATCACAGTGAATCACAAAACAAAACAAAATGAATGAATCTATTTCATTCAGTAAAATGCTTGCTTATAGTAGTGTTGAAAATATTTTTATTGGTATTTCACAAGAAAAACAGTAAAACAGTGAACAACACGAGGTAAGTGTATACAAAGAACGGTAACAGAAGGATAATTGCGGGAAGCCAGCCAATGACTATCGTCCACAGCCGACTTCCGCCAACAAGCTCGGAGGGTGGGGAAGAGAACCTGTTCTCTGGTCCAGGAGGTAGTGTTAGCGAGAGCAGCTCATGAGTCACTATATGTAGCAATATACAGTAAGTAACGTGGAGAAGGAAAGATAGGAAGAGCAGAGAAGAAAGAGTAGAGTAAAGTAGAGAAGAAATGGGGTGGTAGGGGGGTGGGCAGGGAAGTAGGGAGGAAGGAAAGCAGGGGGAGGGGGGGGATCGGGGTTATGTCAAGGGGGGGTAGGGTAGGAGGGAGTCTAGTATGTCCCTAGATGTCTGAGGTTTTGTTCAGCAGGGTATCAGAGGAAGAGAAGCGGAGCCATATCGACCATTGAGCTATAAATTTGGTGTATGTATCATTATCTAGTGCCAGCATCTCCTCCATACTCATGGTGTCATTCATGATCGATACCCACCGTGACAGTGGAGGAGTGTTCTTTGTCTTCCAGTAAGCGGGTATCAGTTGCCTAGCAGAGGACATAAAGAAACGGAGCAATCTTTGCTTCTGCGACTTTAAAGACCCATGCAGTATGGAGCAGCTATGAGATTATAACATTCAAAAACCTGCGTCCAGAAGGGGCGGATCCTCTCACAGTCCCACCAGACATGCATGTATGTTCCAACAGAGGTTTCACAGCGCCAACAAGTGGACGGAGCTGATGGGAAGATTTTGTGCAGGGTTGCAGGGTCCCTGTACCATCTGGACAGTAGCTTATAATTCTTTTCCTGGGAGTAGCAAGAGATGGTAGACTTGTGCGTAAAATAAAAAGAGGTTTGCCATTCCGGCGCAGAGATGTCTTCACCCAGGTCCGCAGACCACCTCCTGGTATAGTGCGGGAGTTGATCTTGTGCTAGGATGCTTGCTTATAGTAATGAAATTCATTGCTATAAGCAAACATAATGTGTAAAAAATAAATAAAAAATGAATGATCCCTTCCCCAGAGTGCTACAATTTTAGTATGGTAACATTATATTGCTCTGGTCAAAGTTTGTAAAAAAAAAAAATCCAAAAAACATATTTTTTTTAAAACTAAAAGTGAAAAAAATTAGTTTTTTCGTACTGTCACCAATCAGTGTCCCTGATCACCACCACATCAGTTATATGACAACGCTGTACTGCACTGGTGACCGTATGTAAAAAAAAAAAAAAAAAATGACATGCCTCTTACTAAGTACCTTGGACTGTCTACATTCCAAAAAGGGACCATTTGAGTAATATTTGCACTGTCCTGATATCTGTGGGCCTCAAGAAATGAGATAGCCCATCAGTACATCAGGATTGATAAATTTTCAGATATGCATCGTAGATTGTGGACTCTATAACTTTCCTACAGACTAAATAACCCACACAGATTTGGGTTATTTTCACCAAAGAAATGTAGCAGAATACATTTTGGCTCAAATTTATAAAGAACAATTTATTTGCAAAATTTTATTCCAGAAACTAAGAAAAACTTGTTTGTTTGTTTTTTTTTTTTTTCAAAATGTTTGGTCTTTTTTCGTTTATTTAGCAAAAAAATTAAAACCCAGTGGTGATTAAATGACACCAAAAGAAAGCTCTAGTTGTGTGAACAAAATGATAAAAATGTATTTTGGGTACAGTGTTGCATGACCGCAAAATTGTCATTCAAAGTGCGACAGCGCTGAAAGCTGGAAATTGACCTGGGCAGGAAGGGGGTGCACATGTTTGTACAAACATCAAAAAACTACAGGCACAACAGTGGAAATCTTGCATTACTGTACACAGTGTGCTCACCCAGAATCTTCACCAGCAGGGAGTGCGGATAGGCCTGGAAGTGCTGAATGTACTTTGGCAAGATCTGTAGCAGAAAGTGAACCTCTCGCTTACTCTGCGTCTTAAGGAAGAATCGCTTGTCATTTCTAAAAACAGAACATAAACACATAAGTAGTTAAAGTGTACATAAAGAATTTTTTTTTCCAGTGTGGATATAACGTGGAATGGTTAGAACCCCTGTAAAGCCCCATACACACGGTCGGACTTTTTCATGGATTCTGTCCGATCGGACAATGTTGTTGAAAAATCAGACCGTGTGTATGCACCATCGGACAGTGTACGTCGGATTGTCCGACGGACAAAGTCTTATCTCCTGCTGGAAAGATTTGCCGACAACACGGTCCGATCACACCAAATCCGATCGTGTGTACGGTTGTCCGACCGGACAAAGTGCTACGCATGCTCACATCACATTACAAGACCAAAGCTATTGGCTACTAGCCTCTACGTAGTCCCGTCGTAGGCAACAAACGTCACCACGTTCAGAATGATCAGATTTTCCGACAACTTTGTCCGACCGTGTGTACGCAAAACCAACATCAGACAAAGTATGACGGACAGGATCCGACCGACCTGGTCCGCGGATTGTCCGACCGTGTGTATGGGGCTTTAGGTTTATATTACTGTTGTGTGCTCACTGGGGAGATTCAACCTCTCTTTGTCCTACAGACCCTTGTCACTGAGGAAATCCAACATTTTAAAATGTTTCTCACTAGAGCAAGAGGTATGGGGAAATCAACCAAAGCAGGCAGAGGTTTTAACCTTTTTCTGCTCTATTCAAAGCTATTTTTTTTTTTTTTTTTTTTTACTTTACATACATTTTAAGAGGCTTCAACACTTTTTCTATCAATCTTCGTCATTTCATTTATATGTTTTTTACAATTTAGGGTCCAACTTAAAGTGGCAGTAAACTCCCTTTGTTGTTTTGTACCTACAGGTAAGCCTATAAATAGGGCCAGGTTGTTGTCATCTGTGTCTTCACTGGGGAGATTTGCCCTCACTTCCTATCAGAAGTGAGGGCAAATCTCACAAACGGGGACTCAGAAAGGGTTAGAACCTTTGACAGTGATTTTATGCTATTTTCTCCTGCCATAAACACAACTGTTCCACCCATACCTTGTCCTAGTGTCACAGGTACAGGGAGTGAGGTAATATCTCTCAAATGGGGTCACCGGCAGAAATAAATATCTGGCAAAAATTTTAACTCTTCCTCAAAATTAAGATTGGCTACAGTTCAGCTTTAAAAAAAAACCAAAAAAAAACATATTATAAATATATTCTTTAATATAGTTAAAGGACAGCCATGCTAGCTCAGTGTTAGGAGGTAAAAGGTTCTATCAAGAAATCCTTTGAACTCACGTCAGGAAGAAGTCTGCTTTACTCTTGGAGTTACTGATGAACTGCAGGTAGAGGCCGCAGGCTGACAGAGAGCGCTGGTAACCTTCCTCAGACATCCCGAGAGACTGGCGAAAATGCTGGAACACCGGGCTCGCGTACGTCCTCATCATATAACCCTGTTGTATGCAGGATTGGAGGTTTTAGACAAATATTAATGGTTTAAAGGCCAACTCTATCCAAAAGGGTTTTATTAGACTCAGGCAGAGTGTGAAAAGGTTGCAGTCTGTAGGAGGTTCTGTGTCTGGAGTTGGGCTTTAAAGTGAACCTGGCCTGGTCTAAAACGACTTTAAGATGACAGTAGTGCTGAAGTGTAAGACCTACATGTACCTATGTTAGTCTTCTGATGGATCCCTGGGTCCCAGAGGAGCACCTTAGTTACACAGGCTCAGCTCTACATGGAGCATCACTATCTGCCCAACATACAGCCTGTCCTTTAAATGCCAGAATGTCAATGAGCTCTGGAATTTAACAGTAGAATGAGAGAGGGTTGGGCCTATTTATCAAAAGTTGGCTGACTCAAGTATATCCCAAGATCCAAAGGAGCTCCACCGGAACACAGAGTATGATTAGAAGTATAAAATGGTTATCTCCAGACACAACAAGGTTCCTGGATCACAAGGTTCCTCAGCGGGTCGCTGAGAGGCTGTTCCAGCTGCCAGTGCAGGCTTCTGGGCAGATCCCGACCATATGGTTGGTATCCTTTCAGAGGCTAGACCGGCTCTGTGATGTCAGCTGACAGCGGGCTTCAGCTCACTTTCAGCTAAAAACAAACTGCACCCTGTGATCCATAGGAGAAGTATAGCCAAAATAGCTTTGGCTATACTTCTCCTTTAACAATAAAAATTGCTAGAGGTTGCAGAAAAGAAAATTGGAGAGGAAGTTGTCATCATTTGGTGTTGTTGAACCAATTTCAATGTTTCAGTAAAGCATCTGAAAAGATTGCCGGTGTGAAATTGAACAGGGAAGTACAGGGAAGTAGGCCACAGGCCGAGTGTGTGTGAGCAACCAAGGTGATGGAATTCCTCCATATTTCAGGTGATTGTACACCATCACATTACTGTTGCAGGAAGATGGTAAGAGGTGCTCTCAGCCAGAGTGACCATTATTGGTGGCGCATCAGGGCCTTGCTTATATACTGTCTATTACAGCTTTTCTCAACCAGGTTTTCATGGAACCATACAGTTCCTTCAGAGGTTTCTAGGGGTTCCTTGAGCAATGAGCAATTTCTGCCTTTAAGATAAGCTACCAATGACACTAATAACCATCTTTTTGTAAGAGGAGCCCAATTCTCACTGGCCCCCAATGGAAGTATCGATCTTCACACTAATGTAACATGAACTGTAGATATACTGTAGAAATTATTGATAGGGGTGCACTGAGACCTGACAGTTATTTTAAGGGTTCCTCCGGGTTAAAAAGGTTGGTAAAGCCTGGTCTACTGCTTCAAACTTTAGATATGAATGTTCCAATGTTTCATGGCCCTGAGCTCAAAAAACATTTATTGAACACACAAAATGTTTAGACCAGATTGGGTTTTCCTTTAAAGCCCAGCTTTCCAGCATCTACCCAGTTTAAGGCTGAGTCTGACATTAATAATAAAAACTGTAATAACTGGCTGTGGTCATAGCACATCTCTGCTGTTTATGCAAGTTGCTCAGGTACAATGGCACTAGATAGCGGTTATAACAAATCTTACCTTGTGTCCCTGCGTTAGTTTAGCACTGTAATCTTCATCTGTAAGTTGGGGCTACAAGAATAAAGACCAAATTCAAATAATATTTTTACACCTTGGTGCAAATTATGCCACTGCAATGCAAATGTACAGCAGCTACATTCTGTAATATTTAATATTGATGAAATGTACCATCCAGTACACAACAGTGTACTAAACTAATCAATCTGTGTGGGTATACTGTATGCAGTGCCCGGACGAGATCATCCAGTGCCCAGGGCAAAGATGGCAAATTGCGACAACACCCCCCTCATTATTTGCAATCTTATGTGAAGGGGGAGAGAAAGCTCCCGACTCTCTCTTTGCTGCTGTCCGCGCTGGGCTGACAAAAGTAGTGATGCCGCGGTCACTACTCCAAAATTGTGGCGCCCTCATCACTATAATACACGTCGAGCTCAGGGCAGCTACCCCTTCTGCCCACCCCTTGTCCAGGCCCTGACTGTATGTACAGTATATGTATCATGAATTATATAGCAGTAGTACCAGATGTAAAGTGAAAAAAAACAGGGCAGAGGCAGAGAAAACAGGAAGATATCGGCTCACTGTATTTCTTGCAGGATCATCGTTTACTTATGAACGTATTAAACAGTGTATGCTTGATGAAAAATGATTTCATTGGTAAATTTAACAGACTGAACAGGACCAGATAAGAGGAGTTCTTTGATGTACACACACTTTAATATTAGCACTTAATCTAACCTTTAGTCCTCACATTTACCATAACCATTAAAATTAACCCTTACCCTAAAACTTAATTTAGCAAGTAACTTTTTTAAAAGTTTTAAAAGTAGAGCAGAGAAGGTTTGAAACCCCCACTAATTTCTTTCCTGCTGCTTGTGACCTGCTGCTTGTGATTCCCCATCACTTCCTGTTTTGCAGACACAACAGGAAGTGAGAAAATCCCTACGTTCACACCTATGCGTTTTTTAGTGCATTTTGCAGTTTGCAGAAACGCACTACAGTCCATTTAACATGGTTTCCTATGGTACTAGTTCACATCTATGCGTTTTGCGGCCGGTGCATTTTCGGAAAGGGTCAGGGACTTTTTCCCCATGATTTGCGGCTAATAGACTTCAATGGAGCTGCACCAAAAACGCAAATGGTGCATTTTTTATGTGATTTTTGATGTGTTTTGTGGTTCTTATTTTCCCACTGTGTATAGCTGGTTGCTAACCAGGGGGCCGCAGGCCGGGAAGGTCTAGTGTGGATTTGGAGGGGACCCCCACGCCAAAATTGAAAAAAAAAAAAAAATGGTGTGGGGTCCCCCCTCCATACCAGACCCTTGTCCAGGCATGCCGTCCGGCAGGTCAGAAAGGGAGTGGACGATTGAGCACCATACCAGGCCGCATGCCCTCAACATGGGGGGGGGGTGGGTGCTTGCCCCCATGTTGATGAGGACAAGGGCCTCTTCCCAACAACTCTAGCCAGTGGTTGTCGGGGTCTTTGGGCAGGGGGGCTTATCGGAAACCCATGTGAATGAGTTTTGGGTACATCGTACCCCTACCCATTCACCAAAAAAAGCAGTGAAATGTAATAAAAAACACAAGAGCCGTTTTTTTTCTCCTCGAGCTGTCTCTTCCCTCTGTTGTCTTCTTCCTCGCCGCCGGTTAGCCGCTAATTACATTTTTTAAAAGCCGCTCTTGTTCTGTTGCGATCTTCATCTGTCTTGTTGTCGCCCACTCTCTGCCGACTCTTATATAGCAATGGGGCCTGGCCATCCAATGACATCACCTGCAGGGCCCGCCCCTTGTCACAAGTCCCCTCGTCCCCTCCCCTTCCTGACCTGCCGGGAGGCATGCTCGGGATAAGGGTCTGGTAGGGATTTTGGGGGGGGACCCACGCCATTTTTAAAAAAATATTTTGCATTCATACTAGACCTGAAAGGCCTGGTATGGACCTGGGGGGGCACACCGTTTTTGTTTTTTCGCAGATTTTTTTGTCGACTGATGACTCATCGGTTGCTAAGGACGTGGCGGCCGGCTTCCTGGCCCCCTCCTTAGCAATCAGCTATATACAGTGTGTTTTAAAGTGCATTTAAAGAGAAAAAAATAAAAAACACAAAATGCATGAACTGCATGCAAAGAACGCATAAAAAACGCTGGTTTAAAAAATGAAAAATGCACTGAAAAATGTGCCTGAAAAACTTATCAAGCGCAGCCGCATAGATGTGAACCTAGACTTAATGTCTCATAATAACCTGACAGAGGTTTTAACCCTTACTCTAAAACTAAGATAGAGATAAGATTTATTGTCACTGTAAAACAAATCACAATGAAATTACATTTCTACTCGACACATTATTCATACATCACAATTTTCAACCATGTATTTACCACATAGAATTTAATTATACCAAAGAGTGTATAATATATATATATATATATATATATATATATATATATATATATATATATATATATATATATAAATAAAAGTGTCCCCATATTATAAAAAGGTATAAAAAGTGCCCTCATATTAAAATAAAATAAAAATAAGACAAAAAAAAAAAAATTATAAAAAACTATGCAACCTCTTTCATTTCATTCCTGCATTGATAGCCTTAACAGCCCTGAGAAAGAAGCTTTCTTTCAGCCCCCGTTCACACCTAAGCGAATTAGATGCGGCTTAAAACACTGCGAATTCGCAGGACATTTCAAAATACATTGATTTTAATGAGGCTTGTTCACATATCTCTGGTGCATTCGCACTGCGCATTGCAGAAAAAACGCGTGCGTCTTTTGGGCAGTGCGGTGCGGCTCAGGTGCGAATTCAGGCCCATTATCTTCTATGGGCACGCATCTGATTCGCAGCTGGCTTGCGGTGTGAACAAAAATTTGCAACTTATTGTACTAATTCTGAGGGGGAACTCCACGCCAAATAAAAAAAAAAAAAAAAACGGCATGGATTCCCCCTCCAGGAGCATACCAGACCCTTAGGTCTGGCATGGATTTTAAGGGTAACCCCCTACGCCGAAAAAACGGCGTGGGGGTCCCCCCAAAATCCATACCAGACCCTTATCCGAGCACGCAGCCTGGCAGGTCAGGAAAGGGGGTGGGGACGAGCGAGCGCCCCCCCTTCTCCTGAACCGTACCAGGCCGCATGCCCTCAACATGGGGGGTGGGTGCTTTGGGGAAGGGGGCGCTCTGCGGCCCCCCCACCCCAAAGCACCTTGTCCCCATGTTGATGAGGACAATGGCCTCTTCCCGACAACCCTGGCCGTTGGTTGTCGGGGTCTGCGGGCGGGGGGCTTATCGGAATCCGGGAGCCCCCTTTAATAAGGGGGCCCCCAGATCCCGGCCCCCCACCCTATGTGAATGAGTATGGGGTACGGTGTACCCCTACCCATTAACCTAAGGTGTAAAAGTGTAAATAAAAAAAACAAAACACACAAATTTTTAAAGTATTTTATTGCACAGCTCCGGGGGTCTTCTTCCGTCTTGGGGGGTCTTCTCGCCGGACTCCTCCGCTATCTTCTGCTCTTTTACCTAGCTCTTATACCTAGCGGAGGAGCCCGGCTTTCTTCTTCGTCGCCGTCGTCTGGGGGTCTCGTTCCGCCTTCGGGGTCTTCGGGGGTCTCTTCTGTTCTTGCCGCTGTCGCCGCCTTCTGCGCCGTCTTCTTCTTCTTTCTTCTTCTTCTTCTTCTTCTTCTGATGTTGACTCGTCGCTCTCTCTGGCCGGAATGGCAGAGACACGCGGTGTTGTGACTTATATAGGGACAAGGGGCGGGGTCACATGCTCATGTCACATGGTGACCCCGCCCACATATGATGTCACAGTCCCAGCATCCTCCGGGACTGTGACATCATATGTGGGCGGGGTCACCATGTGACATGAGTATGTGACCCCGCCCCTTGTCCCTATATAAGTCACAACACCGCGTGTCTCTGCCATTCCGGCCAGAGAGAGCGACGAGTCAGAAGAAGAAGAGTCAGAAGAAGAAGAGTCAGAAGAAGAGTCAGAAGAAGAGTCAGAAGAAGAAGACAGCGGCAAGAACAGAAGAGACCCCCGAAGGCGGAACGAGACCCCCAGACGACGGCGGCGACGAAGAAGAAAGCCGGGCTCCTCCGCTAGGTAAAAGAGCTAGGTAAAAGAGCAGAAGATAGCGGAGGAGTCCGGCGAGAAGACCCCCCAAGACGGAAGAAGTCCCCCGAAGCTGTGCAATAAAATACTTTAAAAAATTGTGTGTTTTTTTTATTTACACTTTTACACCTTAGGTGAATGGGTAGGGGTACATCGTACCCCATACTCATTCACATAGGGTGGGGGGGCCGGGATCTGGGGGCCCCCTTATTAAAGGGGGCTCCCGGATTCCGATAAGCCCCCCGCAGACCCCGTCAACCAACGGCCAGGGTTGTCGGGAAGAGGCCCTTGTCCTCATCAACATGGGGACAAGGTGCTTTGGGGTGGGGGGGCCGCAGGGCACCCCCTTCCCCAAAGCACCCACCCCCCATGTTGAGGGCATGCGGCCTGATACGGTTCAGGAGGGGGGGGGCGCTCGCTCGTCCCCACCCTCTTTCCTGACCTGCCAGGCTGCATGCTCGGATAAGGGTCTGGTATGGATTTTGGGGGGACCCCCACGCCGTTTTTTCGGCGTAGGGGGGTTACCCTTAAAATCCATACCAGACCTAAGGGCCTGGTATGCTCCTGGAGGGGGAACCCATGCCGTTTTTTTGGGGTTTTTTTGGCGTGGAGTTCCCCCTTGAGAGCTGATTATTCTCTGATTGGCCACGGCCAAAGTTGCCTGGCCTGGGGCGACTTAAAGTCGTGTTGTAAGTCGTCCCAAGTCATGTTGAAGTTGCGTTGTTATTCATACTCAAGTCGTGTCCAAGTTGCCTCCAAAAGTCGCGCTGGAAGTCGTGTTGCCCCAGTGTGAACCGGCTCTCAGGGGTTACTAATGAATTCGCAGCTGATTCGCACCTAAAACTGAATTCGCAGCTGATTCGCACCTAAAACGCTGACAAACCGCTGAACAACGGACGGTTTAGTGCGCAGTAACGCTGAACATAAGATTCAAAACGCAATGGTGTGAACCCAGGCTCAAGCTATTTGTCCTTGTTTTAATCACTCTAAAACATCTCCCAGATGGCATTAATTCAAAGAAATGACAACCAGGATGAGTCGGGTCTCTCATTATTTTTCCTGCTCTACAAAGGCAACGAGTCTCATATATTTCCTCTAGAGAAACAAGTTCACAAATATTTAGGCTATACATGCACTTTAACCCCCTTAGGCTGGATTCACACCTATGCAGTTTTAGTGCTTTTTGCATTTTGCAGATTTGCACTAGAGTCCATTTAACATGGTTTCCTATGGAACACATTCTGTAGTGCAAATCTGCAAAATGCAAAAAGCACAAAAAATGCATAGGTGTGAATCCAGCCTTAAAGTCTAACTATGGGCTCACCTCTCCTGCCCCCCTTGTGCTCCTACCCCCCCCCCCCCCACAACAGTATTTTATACTATTTTGGTTTTACTTACTTATTTACCAAAGTCCTTTACATGGCGCTACAGAATCTTTTTATTCTTTGGTCCTCATTGCAGAGAGCAGCGCTGACACTCTCTTCACCATTACACAGCGAGTGCAGTGTCCCTATGACATCCCACACTCACGGTCTGTCCTCGGTCTTCTGGATTGAATGACTTTGGGCATCATTCATCTAAAAAGACTATGATGAAAACGAGAGGACTGTGGGGGACAGTTCTGGGTTGAATAAAGTTAGTGCTACGCTGTAGAATGAATAATGTGCAAGTAAAGTGCAAAAGTGCTCAGTAAAAAATATATTTGAACGAGGCAATATCTTATAATCAATATATATTGAATCCTTGACAGTATAAAGAAGGTGTATCACATGCTCAACTTATTCTTTATTAGGTAACACGGTGATAAAACATATCCAAATAAAGTGGAAAACAGTGCTCAGTTGAAAGTGCACTAAAAGATGCAGTTCCTATGAAAAATGCATAGCAAATCCTAAAACAATGTATAAAGACATATCGCATAAAAATATATTCATATAAATATATCAACAAGGCTTATCATAGGTGAAAACAAATAAAATGAATAGTGTCCATAAAATATAAAGTGCAGGATGGATTGGTGACTGTATGTTAACAGTATCAGCAAAAGATAAAGTGCTAGTGCTGGTGACAATTCTCTGGCATAGAGTGCTGATGGCAAGTGACTTCCTGGCTCATGTGCAGCGTAATGTGTAGATGTCCCTTTACCTTACCGCACTTTTGCACTTTACTTATTCATTCTACAGCGCAGCACTACCTTTAGTTTATATTTTATTTGGGTTCTGATATTTCCTTCAGTGTCTGCAGCAGTATTTAAACGTACAGATTTGGTTAGCGCGGGAATATTATTTAATTTTAGTTCTGGGTTAAAGGTGAAATTTGTAGCCTGAAAGTTTTTTTTTTTGGACCTGTGAAGGAACATTTTTATTTTTACATTTTGCCTGGGTTTTAACCTCTTTCACTCTTTGCTAGGTCTACCCTAACTCTTAATATCAATTACAAGCAACATAGAGATCAATTAAATTGCCCAAATACACAATCTCTCAAAATTCTTATTAAATCTAGTAATTGATTGTTACTAAATACCATTTCAGTCAATGTCAACTGATCTTTCGGGATCAAATCAAAGATGAAAGCAATTAGGTTGGAATATTCTGCTAGTTGTGAAAGCAGAACAAAAAGGCAGGAATACTTATTTATGCTCCAGGGGTCCGACGTCCGCAAGGTCCCTCGCTGGCGTTAGCATCTGCTCCTTGGTTTCTTCCGCATGCGCTGCTTCATGTTTCATTCTGCAGAGGATTGCAATTGCAAACAAGCAGGCTAGTTTATTTTATTGCAGAAGAGAAATTGCATGTCTCTTTTGCAAAAATGAACCTATCTGTTCGTATACTTTTTTTTTTTGCCTTTAGTTCCGCTTTAGAAGACCAAATCTCGAATGATCGAGTTAAACTGTTTACTATTTCCAAAAAACACCTGTCATTGAATATGACTAGATGTGACTAGTAAGGATTTGCTAGGGAGGTGCTGGATTCCCTCACTTCCATTTTGTAACCCAACATTTCAGGCGAACCTGAGTGAACAGACAAGGTGGACGGGTTTGGATTAGCTTATCTTTACAAGTGGGACTCCATAGTGACAAGAACACACACGTCTTACCTGTATGTCACTCTGGGTGACCTCCTGAATGGCATCTCTGAGCCCTTCTTTAAGGTCACATGTCAAACTGTAGAATTCATGCTCTTTGTCAATTTCAAAAAGCCCGAGGAGTTTCCACCGTTGTCTAAGTTTCCAAAAAAGCCGGCGCCTCCTGGTACTGGCGCGGGACTCCCCCTAAAAGAAACAGATTATTACTATTATTATTTTTTTATTATTACTTATTGATAATGCTAATTTGTTCAGCAGAGCTTTACAGCATGGAATACAATAAACACCATAAAACATACAGATATGGATACTGGACATAAAAACGTACACAGACCTTGCCCATAAGCGCTTGCAATCCAGCGGTGAACAGGAAATTATACAAAGGGCTTATATAAAATCTCCTTATACAAAATCTTCAGGGAAAGGGCCTGCTACAGAGGTAGTGAATTACAGATTAAAAATGTAGATTAACACAGCAGCAATTCAGAATAAACATGATTAAAACTGTCTGCGTTGTTCTAGCAGGAAATCTAGATTAAAAAAAAATAAAAGGGATTGCAGAGATGATATCAGAGGCATGCAGGAGACAGATGGATAATGATTAAGAGCGGATCGAAATAATGCTACTACTGCAGAGTTTTCCATAAAACAGAGACAATGAATGAGCGAGGCAGGCAAATACAATGGGTCCAGGCACAGTCCCGCACAGTCAGAATATTTGTAACTGGGTGTGATGCTGAGCATGTGAGCGATGTGTCATCATCAGCCCTTTACACACAACAATCCCATCCGATATACCCAGAGCACAGCAAAATATCATCAATGGGGGGACAGGACAATAACGAGAGAGAGAGAGAGAGAGAGAGAGAGAGAGAGAGAGATTAGGAGAGAGAAGAGTGCCACTTGGAAGACACTTCATGCACAAATGTCTATTCAAGTCAAGCCTGAACTTGCAAAAAGTAGTACAGGAGCAACTTTCAAAGTCGGTGCGACTCTGACAGAATCAGAGTTGCACCGATTTCCGACTGCTTCCAATGCGGACAATAGGGTCCACATTTCCAGATGTGGAAATATGGGGCAATTTAGGAAACAGCAATCACAGGTCAATTAGTTTCAGTATAAATCACGCAAATAGGAAACATAAGGGGAATACAAAGACACGGAATTTCAAAAGAGCCAACTTCCCTAAACTACGAAGATTTTAAACGGGATAAAATCTTAGGAACAAAGAACACGGAGGAAAAATGGGTGTGCTTTAACCACTTAAGGACCGCCTCACGCCGATATACATCAGCAGAATGGCACGGCTGGGTACAAGCACGTACAGGTACGTTGCCCTTTAAGAGCCCAGCCGTGGGTCGCACGCACCACCAGCGGCGCACTCGCGACCCGGTCCTGAGCTCCGTGACCGTGGCCGCGGGACCCGCAGACCCGATCGCCGCCGGTGTCCCGCGATCGGGTCACAGAGCTGAAGAACGGGGAGAGGTAAGTGTAAACAAACCTCTCCCCGTGCTTCCTAGTGAGGCTGTCACTGATCGTCTGTTCCCTGTCATAGGGAAAGACGATCAGTGATGTCACACGCCAAGCCACGCCCCCTACAGTAAAAAAAAAAAAAACACATAGGTCACACTTAACCCCTACACTGCCCCCTAGTGGTTAACCCTTCACTGCCAGTGACATTTTTACAGTAATCAATGCATTTTTAATCGCACTGATCGCTGTATTAATGCCAATGGTCCCAAAAATGTGTCAAAATTGTCTGACGTGTCCGCCATAATGTCGCAGTCACAATAAAAAAAAAAAAAAATCGCTGATCACCGCCATTACTAGGAAAAAATAATTATTAATAAAAATGCCATAAAACTATCCCCTATTTTGTAGACGCTATAACTTTTGCGCAAACCAATCAATAAACGCTTATTGCAATTTTTTTTTAACAAAAATATGTAGAAGAATACATATCGGCCTAAACTGAGGAAAAAAATAAGTTTTTTTATATATTTTTTGGGGATATTTATTATAGCAAAAAGTAAAAAATATTGATTTTTTTTTCAAAATTGTCACTCTATTTTTGTTTATAGCACAAAAAATAAAAGCCGCAGAGGTGATCAAATACCACCAAAAGAAAGCTCTATTTGTGGGGAAAAAAGGTTGCCAATTTTGTTTGGGAGCCACATCGCACGACCGCGCAATTGTCAGTTAAAGCGACGCAGTGCCAAATCGCAAAAAGGGGCCTGGTCCTTTAGCAGCAAATTGGTCCGGGGCTTAAGTGGTTAAGAGCATAATAAATAAGGGTATTAGCCAGTGCATCCCAATGAGAAATAAATGTACAAGAGCTAATAAAAGTCCTGGGTGGCTTAACTCGTAAAAATGCATATAAAAGCAAAAAATACAAGGCTCAGGGGTCATCATCAGCATTTCAACTTTACAAAGTATGCAATAAGAAATGTAAGGGTGCAATCAGGGCGGCTAAGCTAGAACACAAAAGGCACATAGCGGAGGAGAGTAAAAAAAATCCCAAGAAGTTCTTTAAGTATATAAATAGTAAAAGAGGGAGGTCAGATAATATTGGTCCCATAAAGAATGATGAAGGGAATCTGGTTACAAAGGATGGAGATATGGCGAAGGTATTGAATTTATTTTTCTCCTCAGTCTTCATGAGGGAAACAGGGGAGCTTCAGTAACCAAAACTGCAAGGTTTATCCTCATGACACGTCACAGGAAGCACCCTCATGGCTAACAGAGGATAGAATTAGGAATAGACGTTAAAAACTTAACATTAATAAATCACCGAGACTAGATGGCTTGCACCCGAGGGTCCTTAAGGAACTCAGTCAAGTAATTGCCAGACCATTGTTCCTAATTTTTACAAACAGTCTACTGACTGGAATGGTACCAGCTGATTGGAGAAAAGCCAATGTAGCACCGATATTTAAAAAAGGACCAAGATCTATCCCTGGGAACTACAGACCAGTTAGCTTAACATCAATGGTTTATAAGCTCTTGGAGGGGATGATAAGGGATTATATACAAAAGTTTAGTAATGGAAACGGTATCATTAGCAGAAATCAGCATGGATTCATGAAGATTAGTTCTTGCCAAACCAATCTATTAACCTTCTACGAAGAGGTGAGCAGCCATCTAGATAAAGGAAGGCCCGTAGACGTGGTGTATCTGGATTTTGCAAAGGCATTTGATACAGTTCCCCATAAACGTTTACTGTACAAACCAAGGTCTGTCAGCGTGGAATAAAGGGTGAAAACTGGCTACAGGGGCGAGTTCAGAGGGTGGTGAAAAATGGGGAGTACTCGGAATGGTCCGGTGTGGAAAGTGGGGTCACCCAGGGTTCTGTCCTGGGACCAATCCTATTTAATTTATTCATAAACGACCTGGAGGATGGGATAAACAGCTCAATCTCAGTATTTGCGGACGATACTAAGCTAAGCAGGGCAATCATTTCTCTGCAGGATGTGGAAACCTTGCAAAAAGATCTGAACAAATTAATGTAGCAAAATGTAAAAAAATGCATACCAGTGGCAAAAATATGACAATTACTAAATATCTACTCATTAGGGGGAGAACCTCTGGGGGAATCTAGGATAGAAAAGGATCTGTGGGTCCAAATAGATGACAGGCTCAGCAATGGCATGCAATGCCAAGCTGCTGCAAGCAAAGCCAACAGAATATTGGCATGCATTAAAAAGGGGATCAACTCCAGAGATACGATAATTCTCCCACTCTACAAGACTTTGGTCTGGCCGCACCTGGAGTATGCCGCCCAGTTCTGGGCACTAGTCCTCAGGAAGGATGTACTGGAACTGGAGAAGGGCAACAACGCTAATAAAGGGACTGGAGTACCTTAGTTATGAGGAAAGTTTACGAGCATTGAACTTATTCTCTCTGGAAAGGAGATGCTTGAGAGGGGATATGATTTCAATGTACAAATACCATAGTGGTGACTCCACAATAGGGATGAAACTTTTCTGCGAAAGGGAAATTAAAAAGACGCATAGCCATTCACTAAAATTTGAAGAGAAGCGGTTTAACCTTAAACTGCATAGAGGGTTCTTTACTGTAAGAGCTGTAAGAATGTGGAATTCTCTTCCACAGGCAGTGGTTTCAGCAGGGAGCATAGATAATTTCAAAAAACTATTAGATAGGCACCTAAACAACCTTAACATACAGGGATATACAATGTAATACTGACATAAACGCACACACACAGGATGGACTTGATGGGCTTGCGTCTTTTTTCAACTATGTAAGGGTGCAACTTGTCATGCTGTTTGAAATCACATGACAAGTCTCACCAGTGTAACCGGGTGCTTAAGATACAATCTTAACTTACAGTCAGAAGTTATTGATTGCATTTCTGTTTCCACCATTTAATCTCATAATTATAAACGTAAAATCGCATTTAATGAACCTAGGATTTCAGCACTACCAACTAATGCAAATGATTGATGGCCAATTGCCTTAGTTTGATTGAAATTGAATCTTCATTGATGAGAAGAGAAGTTATTTCTATTCAATTGTTTGCAGATTTCATTGTTCTGATCAAAATCGCACGTCAATCAGATAAAGAAAAATGAAGCCTGTGTGGCCACCATTTTGTCTATGGTCAGCTTTACCTCTGTACTTGATCTCGATCAATTGCCTTAAAGTAATTGTGTACTGGGCTTACACTTCCCTTGCTTATGTGCCTGTGCTCTGACTTTGGAGCCTGGAGTCTATATTTACATACCGAGCACCTGTAAGAGCGATAACGCAATGTGCAGGTACACCAAGGTAAAAGGGACTTCAAGCCGAACTCCAGAAAGATATAAAAGGGCACAAATTATTGCAGCTCTGTATTCATTTATACAGCATCAAATGTATACTGTATGTTTAAATATAAGAAGTGTAAGTACCTGAATTTATCAAGCTCTACCAGTTCTTGTACAGCAGCAATCAGACTGAGGGTGAGAGAAGTAGCACAGGGAGCCAATTAGACTGGGATAGGAAGCAGAGCAAGGAACCAATCAGTTTTGCAGTGCTTGTATGCCAACCAGGGGCATTCCGATAGGGGGAGAAAGCAGAATGAGATAGATGAACTTATCACTCGCCTGCTTCTTCTTTCACTGCCCATTCATGGACTGGTGCAGGAAAGGCCCTTTAAGTGTTAGCTAACTGTAGTAGAGAAAAATTCATTAATCTGCCCTGCCAGACAGGGCTGTGGTGTGTGATGAGCTGTGTAAATTTCAGAACTGGTTGGACATGAATGTACATTTTTCTTGCGAGTAAAACACCCCACATACAGTATATATGCACTTTAAGCATTATCTGTTTGTCTTGAGCTCAGATTTAGTTGTTATCTTTTTGTTGCCTAACCCTTTCTGGCCTGCTGTACACATATATATGTAGCAGCATGGGTGTGGTTCTTATTCTGTGCTGCCACATATACATGTAACTGTTTGGTGCGTGATCACCATGATCACGCTGTCACCAACAGCTCCAGGTCACAAACGATGGGAGCCAGTATGATGGATTGCCAATCACATGATCATTGTGACACCCAATTATTGTCAGGGCTGGGCTCAGCCCTTCCTTCTCTGAGCTAGCCACTCAGCTGTCGGCTAATTGCCAGCTCCTATCTCTCCACAGGTACTCAGCTGTTGATGATATCCTGCTCATCAGTCCTGCCTACTTAAGCCATCCAGCCCAGAGGATCTCTGCCTTCGCCTTAGTCAACATCACAGAGACCCTCCTGCATTGCTGTTAAAAGACTTGCTTGGCTGACATCCCTTCTGGCTCCAGATCCTGCTTGCTGTTTTACTACTCTCATCTCCGGCTCCCTGACGTTTGGCTTGTCTGACTATCCATTCCGGTTCCTGAACTCTGGCTATGTTTTGACTAGGTTTGTTCTATTTACTTTTATTCTTAAACTAGTGTGATTTAACTGTACTTCTGTCTTGGTCTGATTTCATGGTTTCTGACAATTATACTGACCACATGATCATGGAGGCCCATGAAACACATCCCCTGGATTCAGGCGTCAAGATTTCTTATAGCTTTAAAGTGAAGGTGTTAATGCTAATAGAGATACACTTTAAAGAAAACCTGCACAGACAGAAATACAATATTGACCTTCAGAAAATACTATTTCCTTTGCTGTGTTTCACTTATTTTGACTCAAACCCAGAATGGGCTGTTGTTCTGGGTCTCTGACCCTAAGAATTGAAGCCAGTTGATCAGAATGACAGCCAGACATCTGACATTTCCTGATGAACAACAGCAATGGCAGTCCTTCCTCAGTACAACTTCCTGTCCCACACAGTAACCTCCAAAAGCACTCAGCCCATGTCATGATCTGGGTGAGAGTTGGAGACTTTTAAAGGTTTGACAACTAAAGTATCCAGTGGGAGGTGCAAGACAACAGATCAGGGAAGAAGGCTGGTCAGGAATGATAAACCAGAAAAATAAGGGGCAAGATAAGTGCAAAGTGACACTTGCCCCTCCCATTTCACTCACCGGCCCTTTGCAAAGTCATAAAAGTTCAATTAAAAAAAAAAGTTTTAGGAACATACAAGAAAAAGAGCAGGTTCTCAAATTTTCCGACAACAAAATCTGATCGGATTTTTTCCGATCGCCTGTCGAGACCAAAGCTATTGGCTACTAGCCTCTAGGCAGTTCCGTCGTACGTAATGAACGTCACCACGTTCCGAATGATCGAATTTTCCGACAACTTTGTCCAACCGTGTGTATGCAACACCAGTGTCGGACAAAATCTGACGGATTTTGTGGTCGGAATTTCCGACCGTGTGTACGGGGGCTTACTGGCACACTTTATTATATATTTTGATCCTTCTTTTTCACTACAATCCCCCAAAAATGGGGATTTGAGCGTTGTCCTTTGACCTCAAGATGCCTGGTCTTCCTTTTTCCGTCACATTTATTCTCTTACCCATCCCATCTTTCTATACTACAGTGGGGTATCGAATAATTCCTGTGTGGTTTACCCCCATTCTAACCCTCCCCATGTCCTTCCCTTCCCCCTCCCTTATTGATCCTGCCATATGGCACTACTTCCACCTACACTACTTCCCAATAAACCTGCTTAGTATTTGTCCCTACTCCCCCCCCCCCCATTTCTAGCATGTGATCGCCACCCTGATTCCTTTTTGACCTCATTGGTAAAAATGTGGATGCCAGGCATTAATTCAACTCTCTTGGGTTGGCATCCTGGTGACCTGTGCTCACTTACACATTATACCGGATGACCTATGACAAATGGATAGTTTCTTTCTACTCACCTATTCACAGTGTATCTCTGTGTTCTTTGACTACTATCTCAACTGTCATCTGTATGGTTGTTCTTTTAGGCTACTATATCCAATGTACATTGTATTATTACATGATGCTATTTCTAAAATAAAAAATATATAAAAAATGCACACACTATATTACCAAAAGTATTGTGACGCCTGCCTTTACACACATGAACTTTAAAGGCATCCCAGTGTTAGTCCGTAGAGTTCAATATTGAGTTGGCCCATGTAAGCACTATTGAGAGTGTGAAACGCATCAGAGAGCAGGCAGATGACAGGTCTGTCTCTGTACTCTGTACTCTGTGCAGGGACGGACCTGTCAGAGTGCTGCTCTCCCCTATGGGGGATCGAATCACAACGGACCATAGTGTCTGTCATCACCCGATCCGATGACGGATGGAAAAATAGGGTTTTCCTCCGTCACACTTTTTCGGATCGGAGCAGGTTGGATGTCAGCGGACATGTCACCGCTGACATCCGTCCCTCCATAGAGGTCTATGGAGCGTCCGTTCAGGTCCGCCTAAAAAAAAACTGAGAGGAGGACCTGAACGGACCGACCGTGTGAAAGGGGCCTTAGGGCGTCAGCATACCAAGACATTTTGGACACTTTTATGGTCCCAACTTTGTGGGAACAGTTTGGGGATGGCCCCTTCCTGTTCCAACATGACTGCACACCAGTGCACAGATCAAGGTCCATAAAGACATGGATGAGCGAGTTTTGGGTTGAAGGAACTTGACTGGCCTGCACAGAGTCCTGACCTTAACCCAATAGAACACCTTTGGGTTAAATTAGAGCGGAGACTTCGAGCCAAGCCTTTCGGCCAAATCAGAGCCTGACCTCGCAAATGCGTTTCTGGAAGAATGGTCAAACATTCTCATAGACACACTCCTAAACCTTGTGGACAGCCTTCCCAGAAGAGTTGAAGCTGTTATGGCTGCAAAGGGTGGGCCAACTCAATATTGAACCCTACGGACTAAGACTGGGAGGCCATTAAAGATCATGTGCATGTAAAGGCAGGCATCCCAATACTTTTGGTAATATAGGGGGTTATATACTAAAGTCAAATCCACTTTGCACTGCAAGTGAACTTGGAAGTGCAGTCGCTGTAGATCCGAGGGGGACATGCAAGGAAAATAAAAAACACCACTTTAGCTTGCACATGAGTGGATGATTAAATCAGCAGAGCTTCCCCTCATTTCAGATCTTCCCCTTAGATTTAGAGCAACTGCACTTACAAGTGCACTTTCAGTGCACTTGTAGTGCAAAGCGGATTTGCTTTTCATAAATAACCCTCAGAGTGTATTTAGAGCAAACAAAGTGCAAATGACCAAACTGTGTTCATATAATAATATCGCTGCCATTTTTATACAATGGAGAATGAAGGATGGACACAGGATGGGGTAAGGGGCGTTTCTTACCTTCTGGGTGACAACACTCTGGACTGAGTCACGTCTTCCTTCCTCCTCCATTCTTAGAGGTGTCCCAATGCTCAGCACCCACGTGTCCTCATGTTATGCTTGGTCACAGAGAGTTTTAACTACTGCATCCACTTCTTCCAACTGTCACAAACTTGCGCCCCTTTCTACACCTCTTTGCACGCTTCAAGATTGAATTCCCTCTATGCCTTTTGATTGCCACAAAAAGCATTCAAACTACAGGGACTCCCTTGTGCTCCCGGTCCTACTCGCTGTCCCCTTACTCTCCCTTCCCTCCTGCTCTGCACATTCTAATACAGTAACTGGACAGTATAACTGCCAGGCCTCGTCCACACACCAGTGACAGGGGACACCGAGCTAATGGTCTGTGCGCTGCACCCTTCTCTACAATCATAAAAAATAATCCCTGTATGAAATCGGCTCAGGGTTCTGCAAGCTCACTGAGACACCTGCTCCTGTAGCTCTGCATTCATCTCCGATGGACTCCCCACCCTGAGTTGTAGAATAGACAACCCTGGAGAGAGCGCAGCACCGCCCACTTTTCAGGAAACACATGCTTGACCTTTAAAACCTCTCCTCTTCCACCATGGCCTCAGTTATTTGTGTTTTTAAAACCCCTCCTCTTCCACCATGGCCTCAGTTATTTGTGTTTCCTCCGCCATGTGGAAGCACTTGTGGGAACCAGCAGGGCTGCGATCTCTCCAGGGGGAGCTGAAAGGCCTTACCTCGGTGAGGTGCGATTCGCGGCAAAACGACCATCCCAGCACCTTCCTGGTACGTTCGGAGGGTGTTCCGGAGT
This sequence comes from Lithobates sylvaticus, assembly GCA_028564925.1. Lineage (NCBI taxonomy): Eukaryota > Metazoa > Chordata > Amphibia > Anura > Ranidae > Lithobates > Lithobates sylvaticus. The sequence continues at coordinate 124,600,551 of CM053033.1, forward strand.
CCCCAGCCTTGTCCAGCTCAGGGGAGCATGGCCGAGCAGGAGGTCGAGGCGTCTTGGACCCGGGAGCCCGAGTTTGAATCTCGCGCGCTGGCGCTGAGTTGGCTTCCGGGTCCCCTCTGGAGGGCGGATGACGCGGCGGCCAGTGACGCGGCTTCCTGTTTGGGCGGGGCGACGAGTGGTTCCGGTCGCCTGACAACGCAGGGGCTAGGGGGCGGGTCCTTAGACCGTGTGCAAGCTTCCGGCTAGCGTAATGACGCAACGCCCGAGAGTTTTAAAATCACCTGTGTCAGATTCAGTCCCCGCTGCGCTCTCTGCATGATGGAAGAGAGATCGTCAGCGTCGGTGGAGGCAGGCACCACGAGCACCGGTCAGGCCCAGGTAAGAGGGGCACAACGGTGCTCTTGATTCTTACCCTTATGGGCTTATGTTTTTTCCTTGTGAACTGTATTTCCCTCCCTCAGGGGAGCCTGCCCCTTCAGGTTTCTGAGGTTACTGTCACTCAGACCTGTGGGTTTATGGTGGCTGTGTCTTTTCCCCTTTGTTTGTCACAGTGGGGTGTTGTCCTTCTCCCTGTTGGTGGTCGGTGTGAGCACTGTTTGTTTTAGTGGGCCCTCTGCAGTAGCAGTAAGACATTCCTTTTTTGGTTTCTTTTAGGAGACTGTCTTGGGGAAAACTAAACGATCTAACCCTCCAGGCCAGAAGAAATGCCCTTCGTGCAAAGTACCATTGCGGGAATCTTGGCAAAAAGCCCTTTGCAAAGCTTGCATTAGGGAGCTGGTGGAGGAAGAGTCCTCCCAGCAGTACAGGGACCTCTTCTCCTCTGTTAAGGAGATTGCTAGTTCCCTGAGTTCTGTAAAAACCATGTTGGCTCAGAACCCAGCAGGTCAGAGCACTAGCCAGCAGCCACCTCTAAGTCCTAGACAATCCACCTCCAGACAGCTGGAGATCCTGGATTCAGAGGACGAGGGGACAAGCACTCTTCCTTCCCTCAGGGATTCAGAGGATGAGGGGGAAGAGGAGGATGAGGACCGTAGGTCTAGGTACAAACTTTCCCTAGAAGAAGTAGATGACCTACTTAAAGGTATATATACTACCTTAGACATTCAAGAAGAAAAGGTCCAACTGTCAGTCCATGACAGAATGTATCAGGGCCTGGATGACACCAAAACCAGGGTTTTTCCGGTCCATCGGGTACTTTCAGACACAGTCAAAAGGGAGTGGAAGGACCCTGAGAGAGGTCCTTTTCTCTCCAAAACCCTCAAACGGCGCTTCCCATTCGACGATAAAGAGTCGGAGGTTTGGAATAAAAAGCCGCGGGTGGATGCCGCTTTCTCCCAGGTCTCACGCCGCACTGATTTGGCATTTGAGGACATGGGGGTCCTCAAGGACACGATGGATAAGAGGGCTGATGGCCTCCTTAAAAAGGCATGGGATTCTGCGGCAGCTAGCCTCAAACCAGCCATGGCTTCCACGGTAGTAGCGAGGAACCTGGAATGCTGGGTGGAGAAACTTAAGAGTCATATTGAGGCAGGGACATCTCGGAAAGACCTCTTGGAATCTTTCCCTTTGATCCTGAAGGCAGTAAAATACATGGCCGACGCCTCTGCCGAGTCTATCAAGTTGGCAGCTAGGTCTTCTGCTTTAGTTAATTCAGCCCGTCGTGCTGTCTGGCTAAAGACTTGGTCGGGTGACACGGCCTCAAAGATTAGGCTATGTGGCCTTCCCTTTTCTGGGGACCTACTTTTTGGGCCAGATCTGGAAACCATCTTGGACAGAACTGCTGATAAAAAGAAGGCCTTCCCTACTAAGAAGAAACAGGCACCGAAGAAAAATTTTCGTGCTGTTCAGCAGTCCCAAAAAAGTAGGGAAGATAACAGAAGCCGTTGGGCTCCCCAGAGGGGTAGAGGTAGGGGAGGAGTCCTGTTTAGAGCTCCCTCCGACCATACACCCAAAAGCAAATGACGGTCTGGTTCCAGTAGGAGGAAGGCTGTCAGCTTTCCTTCCGCAATGGAACAGGATGACTCCGAGCCCATTCGTGAGGAGTGTTGTCGCCCAGGGCTACAACCTAGAGTTTCTAGAACCTCCTCCGAACAGGTTCTATGTCACGACCCTCCCAAGGGATCAAGACAAGGCCTCTGCCATGACGAACCTGCTGCAGGATCTGATACAGCAAGAGGTGGTTGTCGAGGTCCCAAAACATCAACAAGGGCAGGGGTTTTACTCCCACATTTTCCTAGTCAGAAAACCCTCAGGAAAATTTCGGTTGATCTTAAACCTAAAGATCCTAAACCGATCGATCCGGTACAAACATTTTCGTATGGACACCATCCACTCGATAACGAAATTGTTAATGCCGAATTGTTTCCTGGCATCCCTAGATCTAAGGGATGCTTACCTACACATTCCAATTGCCCAGACCTCCCAGCAATTTCTGCGGCTGGCAGTCAATCTGGGGGAGTCCGTTTGGCACCTGCAATTCAGGGCTCTGCCCTTCGGACTCTCGTCCTCCCCCAGGATCTTCACGAAGATTTTGGCGGAAGCTCTGGAGCCCCTGAGGCTGAAGGGTATTCCCGTAGTGCCCTATCTAGACGACCTTCTATTTTTTGCAGACTCCAAGGAGCAGGTAGCTGTGAATTTGCAGGTTGCTCAAATCCACCTCAGAAGCCTGGGGTGGCTCCTCAACTTAGAGAAGTCAAGCCTGGTACCAAGCCAGGAAATAACTTTCCTGGGTTATGTAATCAACTCAGTCCTCCAGAGAGTTTTTCTCCCGCAGGCAAAGCGGGAAAAGGTCCAGGCGGCAGTGAAGCAGGTCCAAACGAACTGTGCAATCTCAGTTCGTTCGGCCATGAAGGTTCTGGGGCTTCTCACAGCCGCAATACCGGCAGTACCTTGGGCTCGGTTTCACGCCAGGCCTCTTCAGGCAAATATCCTGAAGTCCTGGTCGCATCAGGTTTCTCTAGAGAAACAAATCAGGCTCACGGTAAGAGTAAAAAGGGCTCTATGGTGGTGGAGGTGTCCGACCAACCTTTCCAGAGGTCTCCCGTGGGTCTTCCCGTTGGACAAGCGCCTCACAACAGACGCGAGTGCTTGGGGTTGGGGGGCTCATCTGGACGGTTTGACGACACAAGGGACCTGGACCAAAACAGAGTCGCGAAGATCGTCAAACTGGCGGGAGCTCAGGGCCATTCTCTTAGCCCTTCGAGTTTTTCAAGAGGAAGTGAGGGGTCATCATGTCCAGATCCTCTCGGACAATACGACCGCAGTGGCTTATGTACAGCGACAGGGAGGAACCAGGAGCAGTGCTCTCATGGTCCTAGCCGAGCAACTTTTCAGTTGGGCGGAACCATGGGTGGCCTCCCTCTCGGCAGTCCACCTGAAGGGTTCCTTAAACCTTTTCGCGGACATGCTCAGCAGGAAAAGACTGTTGGAGGCAGAATGGGCTCTGAATCAAGACGTCTTTCTTATGATCACCAAAGTGTGGGGGTCTCCTCAAATAGACCTTTTTGCCAATCGGCAGAACTGCAAGGTCCGCAGTTTCTTTTCCCTGCACAGGGAGGACGGAGCCGTGGGTCTGGATGCCCTGGCTCACCCATGGCACTACCACCTGTGCTATGCCTTTCCCCCCTTCCCTTTGATTCCGTTGGTACTGAGGAAGTTCAGGGAAGAGGGGATCGGTATGATCCTGATCACACCCTACTGGCCCAAAAGGCCCTGGTTTTCGGCTCTCCTAGGCTTAGCAGTGGAGCCTCCGTGGAGGCTGCCAGTCAGGGAGGACCTGCTGTTGCAGGGAACGGTGGTTCACCCAGAAGTAGGCAGACTTCAGCTAACGGCCTGGCTTCTGAAAAAGACCTCCTAAAAGCTAGAGGCCTGTCTCATAGAGTAGTCAGGACTCTCCTGTCCAGTAGAAAGGAGGTGACTAGGGCGATATACTTTAAAGTTTGGAAAAAATTTAATTCGTACTGTACCTCTAAGGGATTCCAGGTCAAAAGTGTGGTGTCCGTTCTGGAATTTCTCCAAGAGGGGATGGAAAAAGGATTAGCAGCTAGCACCCTGAAAACACAGGTAGCAGCTTTATCTGTTTATTTTGAAAAAACCCTGTCCAGGGAGACTTTAATTTCCAGATTTTTTAGAGCTCTGGCTCGAAATAGGCCAGTGGCTCCTACCTTTTTCCCTAGTTGGGATTTATCCATTGTCCTTCAGGGGCTTATGGAGGCACCTTTTGAACCCCTACAGGGGTCTTGTTTAAAAGATTTAGTCTTGAAAACTATTTTTTTTTGGTGGCTATTACGTCAGCAAGACGTATTAGTGAGCTGCAAGCTCTAGCAGTTACGGAACCTTTCCTTAGAATCTTCCCAGACAGAGTGGTTCTTCAAACAGACCCAGCGTTCCTGCCCAAGGTCTCCTCGAAGTTTCATCGCTCCCAGCAAATTGTTTTGCCTACCTTCTCTACAGCTCCTGCCAACGCAGGTGAGGAGGCGTTTCACACGCTAGATGTAAGGAGATGTCTTCTGCAGTTCCTTTTGGTCACTAGGGAGTTCAGGAAGTCTAATGCCCTCTTTGTGATCTTCTCAGGACCCCGCAAAGGGGAAAAAGCTTCGAAGAGCACCTTGGGCAGGTGGCTTAGGGGGGCTATTGCAGAGGCCTACAAGGCCAAAGGGGAAGTGCCCCCAGCGGGGATTGCTGCCCACTCCACAAGGGCAACAGCAGTTTCTTGGGCTGAAAGGGCCGGTGCTACGCCTGATCAGATCTGTAAGGCGGCCACGTGGTCAAGCTACTCGACCTTCCTTCGCCACTACAGACTGGACTTGCTGTCAGCTGCAGATCAGGCCTTTGGCAGGAAGGTACTGCAGGCAGTAGTCCCACCCTAGGTAAGCTTCTCGGTTATCCTCTCCAGGGTTGTCCTGAAAGGCGATTTGAGAAAGACTTAGTTAGACTTACCGGTGACGGTATTTCTAAGAGCCTTTCAGGACAACCCCTAGTTCCCTCCCTTGTGTTTCTGAATGCATAAAAAGGATACAAGTATCTGTCATGGTTTTTTGTGTGGTTCTCTGTGCTTTGTTTTCCAGTATGCCGGAGGTCCCCAATAACTGAGGCCATGGTGGAAGAGGAGGGGTTTTAAAGGTCAAGCATGTGTTTCCTGAAAAGTGGGCGGAGCTGCGCTCTCTCCAGGGTTGTCCTGAAAGGCTCTTAGAAATACCGTCACCGGTAAGTCTAACTAAGTCTTTTTTTCCTGAACTAAACCCCTTGCTTTTAACGTAAATTGTTAGGGTCAATTTGGTTTTATTGCAGGCTAGCTGGTAAGCGACCTGGGAATTTTTGTTTTGGATGTGCGTTGCCCCTTCCATGTATTACTTGCGGCAAAGGCTAGTTATAGGTTGGGCTGGTCGCCATTTGTTTGTACAGAAAGATCTAAGCTTTCTATGCTTTTTCTACAACTAAAAAGCAAAAAAATCTAAAGTTAGGGCCGGTTCACACTAGAACACCTTCCTGTGCATTCCCATGTGGTCTGTTTTTGACATCTCCATTCATTTGAATGTGTTGCAAAACGCACCACTGGATGTGCAAAAAGTAGTGCAAGCAGTAGTGCTGAGGCACCATAGGATTTGGTGGCTGCAAGTGCACTGCGTTTGAGATGCATTTTGGGCACTATTAACAATTAATTGACACCTGTGCACATCTTGCAAGGGCAACGCGTTCAGGTGTGGTGCAAGAAACACGCATGGAACATGCCTTGCCCGCATCATGTTTTGCAGCTGTGGCTGGTACTCAATTTTCTTGGGGGGGGGGGGGCAGCAACCCCCCCCCCCCAAATCTCTGACTATTTATTTGCCTCTCCAGCCACCTTCTAGGCACACCTCCTCCGGAGGGATTGGCTGGGGCACAATAATTATTCAGCCTGAGATGCCTTGCTCCATCCTTTATGTTCAAGAAGCCTCTGGAAGACAGGGGAGAGCAATCAAACCTGCCGTTTGGTAGACCTAGAACAGCCAAAAGCAATCGACAACTGCTCCACTGATTACAGAGGAGTCAAAAAGAACTACATTTGCCTAGCTTCCTACTAGCAGTAGCAACCTAATTAGGAGGGTGCTACATCATAAATGAATATACAAAAAATAGTTGAAAAAGTTTCTTGAAAAAACAGCCAGCTATCAATTAGATAAAATATTTGTTCAGCAGTATTCCCTTACCATTTGTTGTTTTTTTTTTTGGCTTAGATACACCTAATATACTGTCTCTGGTGGAAGATGGGGTGGGAAAGTATTGCCTCCTGAATGCCTGGCAGCTGCTGCTCTACTGACCTCGAAAAGTGATCCACTGCAAATTACTTTTCAGAGGGTGGAAGAGTGTGCCGTCTGCATGAAAGAGGCCTTAGAACTACATGTTAAACTTGTGTACATAATCACTGCTGTTATCTAGCCACACCCATAATTTTATACAACCTGCAAAACTTTTACTATATGAGGAGGATTTTGACTTTGTGGGAATATCAGAAACTTGGTCTGGCAGCTCACATGACTGGCGTGTGACTTTCCAGGGGTACTGCTTGACTGGAAGAAATAGGTAGGTAGAAGAGAGAGAGAGGGGTGTGCCTGTATGCAGTGGCGTGTGGTGGTATATTTTCTTGCAAACAATCCTCCCAAACGCCTCCAAACCCCCCCCCCCCCCAGGTTGCAAGCACCGCCCCCCCCAACAGCCTTGGACTTACCCCATCTAGGTCACGGGCAGCACTTCCTCCGGGTGACGTCTCCTCCTCCTGGTGCTTCACGACAGCTTTCCCTGCGTTTCCTCCCTCCGCCTCCTCTGGAGACAGTAGGATCGCTTCTTCTCTCGGGCAATCGGGTGACAGGGCTTCCTGATTGGCCCGGAGGAGAATCAGGAAGACAATAGTGAATATTAATTCGCTATTGTCACACAACAGGGTGGGCGCAGCACTCAGGGCGTAGAGCTTTTTTGAAGCCTATTAGAGCCTCTGGCTCTAATCACGTGCTTCTTTAAAAAAAAAAAAAACACCCCATTGGAATCCATGCGTCTGGCACCTTGCATGTAGATTGGGGGCAGGACGCATGGATTAGGGTGGTGGCGCCCCTGCGCCCTGAATTACGGGCCGCCACTGCCTGTATGTCAAGAGCAGATGGAACTGCACACTCAACTAAGACTCATCATTTCTTGAAAAGTGATGCAGGACAATTTCATGAGTCAAATGGTGAAAGCCCCAACTAGAAATAATGATCTGCTGGAGCCACTAATTACAAACAACACTGAGCTGATTGCAGATGTGGAAGCAAGGGATAACATAGGAAATAGTGATCACAGAGTAATTACAGTGACTTGCAAAAGTATTCATCCCCCTTGGCATCGTGTTTTGTCGCTAAAAATAGCGCCTGTATAGTGCCTGTAAAGTGCCTCTCCTGTGTCCTGGAGCAGTGCGCTTGCAGGATGGTACAAAAAGTCCTGCAAGCCGCATCTTTGGAGCGCAGTACTCACCAAAAGCGCCCCTTCCCATTGAAAACAATGGGGCAGCGCCGCTAAACCGCCGGCATAGCGCCGCTGCAGTGGGCGGTTTTAACCCTTTTTCAGCCGCTAGCGGGGGTTAAAACCGCCCGCTAGCACCCGAATAGCACCGCTAAGACAACGGTAAAGCGGCGCTAAGAATAGCACCACTTTACCGCGGACGCCCGCCCGCCCCAGTCTAAAAGTAGCCTAAAGGCAGTAATGTAACAAAATAGGTAAAAAGCCAAGGGGGGTGAATACTGTTGCAAGGCACTGTATGTTTGCCATAAATTAAAGTAAAGGGAGACACAGGTATAAGTATACAGCACTCTATACTAGAGAACTATTGGACAAGTACCTTGACTCATGTGTCCTTAGTATATTAATATGTTAAGTTCCATTAGGGATTGTATGCATAACCCCTGAACTTTGATATTTGTACTGCTGTACACAAAGTCTATATATATAAAAAAAATATACTTTTTATCTTCTATGTTAATAAAATAACCTTTTTTACTATACATGAATACTTTTGTGATTGTGTACCCTTGATAGTCCCGTATCTCCAAATACTTTTTTTCTCTATATTAATCTGGGATGATGGTACAATGTATATGAGTATTTATTAGAAAACACTATAGTCTAACGGGCCTTTTAAAAAGCACTCTATACTACTTTACATTGTAGATCAAATTCATGAGACAAAGAACACTGATGAAAAGTGGGAGTGCTTTAAGGATCTGCAACTGACAGCTTGGTGCCAGATACCACAGCATACCTTGAGAGTCCATGCCTCGATGGGGTATGGATGGTGGTAATAATGTTATGGCTGATCCGTGTATATAAATGAGAATGTTTTTCAGGCCTGGGGTTCAGCTTTAAGCCGATCGCCATAAAAATATGAACACACCATTCACCCTCTGAACCAAATTATTGTACAGATATGTGCGTGATCAGTCTTTATTCTCTATACCTGTGCCGGGGGCAGTTCTGCTGCTCTAGTTACTAATTGCTAACATTCCAATTAACAAAAGTAACCCAGCAACAACCATGACAGACACAAAAGAAAATTCCCCAATACCCTCCATAGAATCAATTAATTAACTGGAATCATATTTTCATTCCACCAAAAGGTTCTATAACCCAGGTCAGGTTCATTAATACCATGTGCTGTTCTTCCTCCTTCTCTGCCACTGCTGAACTTCTAAAAATGCTAGTTGCCTGGCTGTGTAACACATTGCACAAATTTATATTTCTTACAGGAAAACTGGCCTGAGGTTTTGAAACAATAGTTGCCTGGCTGTTATGCTGATCCAAAGGCTTCAACTCTTTTCGAGTCGCTGACCCAGGAAAAGCATGTAGATCAGGATATTTGAGTTCCATTTCACTTCACTGACTGCGTGGTTGTTCCAGATCAGAGACTCAGAGTATCAAAACCAGAGTAAACTTCAGATGTCACCAATGGTAGCCTACATATTTGTAACTACCCACCAGGTATTGAACCAGGATCAGGATGGGGACTGCACCTTTCAACCTGAATCAGCAGCTAGCAAACTTGTGTTCGGTTTCTTTGGACCATTATATTAAATCATCATGCAATTCTGTAGAGGTTATAAATAGTTTTTCAATTCAGCATTTGTGATTTCTCTGAAACCTCGTTATGTTCTGCTGCCACATGCCAGCTGGTAGCGGGAATCTGGCTTTCAGTTCCAGCTCTATAAGATTAGTGTGACAGCGATCACTGTGTGGGTCCAAAAACAGGAGGCGGGTCAGTGGCACAGAATCTGCCAGCTCTGAAAAGTGATGTGACCCCCCACCCCCAATTTTATGCAATCATATAGCATGGCAGAGGTGGATGCCTCACAATGCAAGTATACACTGTGTGCACTATGTGTATTACTATTCCACAATTTTTTGGCATGCAACACAAATCCTAAATATGTATCACTGCTTGCATATGTATTCAATTGGTAGGAGGTCCCCTTTAACCCAAAACTGATTTTTTTAGTTGAAGTGAATGCGTTAGAAACAGATCATTTCCATCTTGGTAATCTGACAGTGAAATCTCTGTGCCCAAGTTTTCCTACCTGTTCTGGGGAATGCTTCTCATGGTCCCTAAAAGTTTTCTTTCACTTGACATTTTAAATCATGCAGCAGGAGGAGCAAGACTCCCAGGCATTAGAGGCTGAATCTGCAACACAGTTGGGGGCAGGCCCATATCTAGACATCATGTTACCTATACACACCTGAACACTGATGCCCTACTTTAATGCTCCGCCCCTCGAGTCATGCGATACAATTTATAAAAAAATGAAATCTTGGAAGGCAGCATGTTGTCCGATTTACTTTCCAAGCTACTTTTCAACTGTACAGACAACCAAACTGCAAAGAAAGATGGTATTTTTCTTGAACTGTAAAGAGTCTTCTGACTCCTCTAAACACCCCCTGCACCCCAACAATTCTGTTGCTAAATGTATCTACAAATATCCAGAGCTGACCATTAGATTTCCCCAAGGGAAGTAAGGGGGTGACTAATCCCATCCACATATCTCTAAAATATCAGCGTTGGACCCAGGGCTTCAGTTAAAAATCACAGGGCCCCATACAGACTACCTGACAGGGCTCTCTTCCACTGACTGAAAGTGACTGAGGACATAGATCTATCAGTCCCTTTTGCTGTAGCCTCAGCTGCATAGATGAATAAATAGGAAGCACTCCCAGGCTTCCTGCTCATTCACAAACTGAAGCACAGTTTACTATGTTTTACTGATGAATGGACACAGGAGTGATGGTACTGATTGCTCACTGTGTTCATTCAGGAAAGGAAGGGGCCGGTAAATTACTGGCCCCTTCCCCGTGTGCCCGCAGCAGCTGTCGGCAGGAGAGGAGGGAAGCAGACAGCACTACAGGGAGAAGGGGCACACAGGGGGTCTGGACAGCAGATGGAAGGGGCGCATGTGCTAGAACCAAACCCCCTGCAGTGCAGCCAGAGGGGAAAAGAAGAGAAGCGGGCAGTGCTGCAGGGGGAGGCAGAAGAGGATCGGTGTCTGCAATAAGACAGTACAGGTGGACCTCTTGCTCAGCAGGTGCCCGGGCCCCCCCCTTTTGAACTGATTGTGCTCGGGCCAAGTACAGGAGGGCTGGCTGTACTGCCTTATCAGCGGCCCTGGTTGGACCCATGATGCACTCTGATGCGGACATTCTGTAACTTCCTACAGAATTGGAATATGAATTATGAGGACGTTTCTAAGACAGCTTAAACAGCCTATAATGCTTTGCTGGCAAGGCCTGCGGTGCTTGTGGCTTTTAAATAGCTGCAAATGAATTCCCAAGGAGGCCAGGATGCAGATCTAATGCAAAAACACGAACTACTTCATCGATCTGAACATTGTACTTACAGACACTCTGCTTCCCATCTGTGATCTGGTCTTGTTCATCTCCATTTCCAGAAATCAGGGACAACATGATCACTCCAGAAGCAAGGGGCACTTGCCTAGATCTGTCAGACTTAATGCCATCTAATGACCTGAAACAAACAATATATCAATTGGCTACTCAAGAAGTTGGAACTACAGATATTATTTAATACGGTGATGTGTCAAATACTGTGCCATGTCGGATAGTGTCCGCCCTGTACTGCGCTTGCGCAGTACGGAGGACAAGGAGACGCCAAAGTTTTCCGAAGCTGAACGGCGCCTGTGCAGTGAGTCCAGGTTCAAGCTCCACCATCCAAGTGGATATAGAGTTAGAATAAAAAATAGCCGTGCGACGCGAGGCCGTGCCCGAAGCGTGGCGAGCGAAGCGAGGCTGTGCCCGAAGCGTGGCGAGCGAAGCATGGCGAGCCCGCGAGGGGCCCTCTAACTATGCGCTACCGTATGTCCACTTGGATGGTGGGGCTTGCACCTGGACTCACGGCGCAGGCGCCGTTCATCTTCTGAGATTTTCGAAATCTCCTTGTCCTCCGTACTGCGCAAGTGATGCGCCTGCACAGTACGGGGCGGACACTATCCGATGGCTGGACAGTTTTTGTCAGAACAGGCAGCACAATGATAGACAATGTACGGTTACCCATACAATCTCTTTTTGACCCAGCAACGACTATAAAGTGCCTAGTTAAATATAAACCAAATAGATTATTCAGACAGGCCCTCAGTCGACAGATATACACCGATCAGCCATACGTTTATGACCACCAACAGGTTAGGTGAATATCAATAATTATCTCGTTACAATGTCATCTGAAAGTCAGTGGGATATTTTAGGCAGCAGTTAAACATGTTGTGCCTGAAGTTGATGTGTTGAAAGCAGAAAAACTGGGCATTGCAGTTTGTTGTGTATGGAGCTGCATAGCCACAGACTGAGTAAAGTGCTGTACTGACCCATAACTCCCAACTGTCCCTGATTTGGAGCAATGTCCCTCTGTCCCTCATTACTGCTCATTTGTCCCTCATTTTGGTCTGATCTATAAAGTTTAAAAATGCACTTTTTATCCATCAAAAAGTGTTTCCCACTTCTAAACCTTTCATCTGATTTCTAAATTGCTGCATTTGTAAATTCCAAAAGCCAATATAAAGGAATAGTAGTGATGAAAAAAAGGCACTTGTGGGTTTAACCAATCTTGTTTTTTTATACAATTCTCCTTTAACGGGGCGTGGCAAGGGGTGTGTCCTATGCCTGCATACTTTTGCTGATAGATGTCCCTTATTCCCATCTCAAAAAGTTGGGAGGTTTGCTGACCCATTTCCACAGCCAAAAGCACCTACAATGGTCACACGAGCATCAGAACTGGACCGCTGAGCAATGAAGAAGATGACTTGGTCTGATGATTCATGTTTTCTTTTACATCACATGGATGGCTGGGTGCGTGTGCGTTGCTTTCCTGTGGAAGAGATGGCACCAGGATGCAGTATGGAAAAAAAGGCAAGCCTTCTGCTGGGAAACCTTCCCCTTCTGCTGGGAAACCTTGGGTCCTGCCATTCATCTTACCATCTACAAACATTGTTGCTGACCAAGTACACCTCATCATGGAGGCAGTATTCCCTGATGGCAGTGGCCTCTTTCAGCAGGTTAATGTGCCCTGCCATACTGCAAAAACGTTTCAAGAATAGTTGAAACACAACAAATTTGAGGTGCTGACTTGGCCTCTATACTCTCCAGCAGCGCTGGTGCAAGGATTTTTGCCACCTTAGGTGAAACCTAATTTTGCCGCCCCCATTGGCTCCACCCCTGACTCCACCACATTTGACCATGTGACAGAAGGCGCCGCTATACAGGAAGCATCGGCTCTGCTTCCTCTACTGCTGGCTCCGGTCAACCGGTCAGACTGAGTTAGTTACATGCTGCATCCTGCAGAGCATGCAGACTTGGAGGGAAACAAACGGCCAAGCGCCCCTAGGCAGCAGTGCGCCCTAGGCGGCTGCCTAGTTTGCCTAGTGGTAGCACCGGCCCTGCTCTCCAGATCTCAATCCATCCAGCATCTGTGGGATGTGCTGGAAAAACAAGTCTGATCCATGGAGGCACCACCTCACAACACCTCACAATTTACAGGATTTAAGGGATCTGCTACTGATGGCTTGGTGCCAGATACCACAGCACACCTTCAGAGGTCTAGTGGTGTCCATGCCTGGACAAGTCAGGGCTGTTTTAGCAGCAAAATGGGGACCTACTCAATATTAGGTGGATGGTCATAAAGTTATGGCTGATCGGTGTATATGGTGAATCTAAAGGAAACTGTACATAAATTATAAAATCAGTTTGTAGAGTGTATGTCCACTTAAACAGGTTCTTCAGTAATTTTCTTTTTAAATTCAAATTCAGCAGCTACAAAAACTGTAGGTGCTGACTTTTAATAAACAGACACTCACCTGCCCAGGCATCATCACCTGAGCTGTTTTTTTTCCACCTGTCTTCGGTCCACGGTGCAGACATGTTAGATCCTTGGCAGCTGGCTGTGGCTCCTTGCAGCTTCACAGCCGGCTGTGGCTCCTTGCAGCTTCACAGCCGGCTGTGGCTCCTTGCAGCTTCACAGCCGGCTGTGGCTCCTTGCAGCTTCACAGCCGGCTGTGGCTCCTTGCAGCTTCACAGCCGGCTGTGGCTCCTTGCAGCTTCACAGCCGGCTGTGACTCCTTGCAGCTTCACAGCCGGCTGTGACTCCTATGAAAAAGAACATTTATCAGCACCACAGACAGTTACACAAAGGATTGTCAAACTATCAACTGATTTTTCATCTGTTTTATTAACCGCTTGCCGACCAGCAGCCGCAGTTGTACTACGGCAGAATGGAACGGGCAGGCGAATCACCGTTATGTTACGTCACTCCCTCTGGTGGCCACTAGGGGCGCGCGCCCGCAGCTCGCCCCCGGAGCATGGCGAGAACCGGGATCTCTGTGTGTGAATACAGATATCCCGTTTCTCTGAGGGGAGAAGAATCAGATCGTCTGTTCATACAAAGTATGAACAGCAATCTGTCATCTCCCCTCCCTCCCCCGTTCAGTTAGAACACACACTAAGGAACACAGTTATCCCCTTGATCGCCCCCTAGTGTTAACCTCTTCACTGCCAGTGACATTTTTACAGTAATCAAAGTAAAGCATTTTTATAGCACTGATCGCTGTATTAATGCCAATGGTCCCAAAAATGTGTCAAAATTGTCCGATGTGTCTGCCATAATGTCGCAGTCACAATACAAATCGCAGATTGCTGCCATTACTAGTAAAAAAAAAAAATAATAAAAATGCTATAAATCTATCCCCTAATTTTAGACGCGATAACTTTTGCGCAAACCAATCAATATATGCTTATTGCGATTTTTATTACCAAAAATATGTAGAAGAATACATGATGGCCTCAACTGAGAAAAAAATTGGCTTTTTAAAAAAAAATGGGGATATTTATTATAGCAAAAAGTACAAAATATTGTGTTTTTTTTTTTTCAAAATTGTCGCTCTTTTTTTGTTTATAAAAAAAAAAAAACTGCAGAGATGATCAAATACCACCAAAAGAAAGCTCTATTTGTGGGAAAAAAAGGACTTAAATTTTGTTTGAGTACATTGTCGCACGTCCGCGAAATTGTCAGTTAAAGCGACGCAGTGCCGAATCACAAAAAGTGCTCTCGTCAGGAAGGGGGTAAAATCTTCCGGGGCTGAAGCGTTTAGGCTGGATTCACACCTATGCCGTTTTAGTGCTTTTTGCATTTTGCAGATTTGCACTACAGAACGTGTTCCATAGAAAAGAATGTTAAATGGACTGTGGTGCAAATCTGCAAAATGCAAAAAGCACTAAAAACGGCATAGGTGTGAATCCAGCCTTAAAGTGCAAAAAATCCCTCATTCGTGTGTACCTTTTTCCACTGCCTTTTGGCAGCAGCTGGAAGATGTAGAGAAGAATCTGGTGCAGCTGTGCATAATAACCAATCAGCTTCTTCAATTAAGCTTTGACAATAAAAAAAATGGAAGCTGATTGCACCAGATTTTGTGTGATCCAGTTTAAGGCCTGGTACACACTTATGCATTTTTTTAGTGCGGTTTCAGTTTTTCAGAAACACACTACATTCCATTTTACATGGTTTTCTATGGATCATGTTCACAGCTGTGCATTCTATGGAAAGGGCCAGGGACTTTTTTCTGTTTTTTGATTCCATAGACTTCAATGGATCAAAAACGTGTATTGAAAAACGCAAAATGCTCCTGGAATATGCAAACTGTAACCTGCATAGGTGTGAACCAGGCCTTAGTAAATCTTGCCCATAGTGCATGGTAAATTTAAAATAACAAATACATGCTGTAAATGCTGCAGTCTGTCAGTAGCAACAACCACATCAGTGTTTGTTCATCTGAGCCCCCCCTTATATCACCTATTGATCCTGCCAATTCCTCTGTTTTTCTTCCACTTCCTGTAACAGGGTGTCAAAAAAATGCTTGTTCTGCAGTGAAATCATGCAGCAATGTTGTCACCATATCAATGCTGACAGCATAGTCTTAGATGAAAATGTAGTTTTAAATGGATTTTAGGTAAGTGACAAACCAAAAAAAAACGCTAACGCCTGCTAATATTTTGCAGTTACAGCAAGTTTGTTTCTCTTGGAAAAAAACATACAGATAAAAAAGGTAAGCACTATAAGCCACCAGTGTTATATGGGTTGTCTCTTCCAACTGAACAAACTAGTTTGCAAAATATAAAGACATGTGAATTGAAAATGAATACATACCCAGAAAACTATAATATACACATACAGTAATCAGAATACAATATTTCTTACAACAGAGGGCTTTCAATTTCGCTGTATCATTGTAGGCGATCCTTTCTACTATTCATGATGCAGTAAATATATTTGACATTGATCAATGTCTTTCAGTTCACCTGCAATGAATCCCTTCCAGTATATTTGTTACGAAACCAAGCGAAAGCCAGAAGTGATGTAAGTAGAACGCAACAGACGCATGCAAAGCGAGGAGCCGTATATCAGCCAGGTATGGTGGAGAAGACACTTTGGGGTGGTAAGAAACCTGGCCGAGCAATGTCACTGAGGAGAACCATGCAGCAGATATAGGTGGTCAGGATACAAGGTGATGGTCATTGTAGAAGCATGCAAGGACATGTAGATTGGTCATACCCTGCTGAGTCCAGGCACTGAGCACCAGGCAGAGTGAAGGCAAGACTGGAGTGCTGAAGGTGGGGCTGCAGGTAGACGAAGACCCAGGTGAAAGACTGAAATCATTGTGGAGTTTCCTACCTGGGCCTGGTTGCCAGGTGATGGCTATGCTTTGTTACTGTTCCCATGTGTCTCTCTGACAGACTCTGACAACTCCTTAGGAATTGCATAAGACAAGCTTGGAGCATCTTAGCTACAGCAGACCTGGGAAACCTCACCATTCATAGATCATAAGCAACAGAACAAGCAGCCAACTAGTTGATGGACTATAAATATGATTGTACATACATTGCATATTCTTATGATTTGCTCAATCTATTTAAAGCAGTTGTATACCCACACACAATTTTTTATTTTTTTAAACAAAAATAATTGTAAGGCAAAGGCATAATGAACTAGCATGCAGCGCACACTAGCTCATTAGGAAATACTCACCTTAGAACGAGGCCTCGGCATCTGGTCCCGGTCCACGCCGAGGGAGCTGACATGTTCCCTTGGCGTTTCTTCCGGGTTCGCGGCTCTGGCGATTGTGAGTGGCCGGAGCCAAGATTACGTCACTGTCAAGTCTTGCATCACGTCCAGTCACATCACGTCAAGTCTTCTTACGGCAAGGTCCGGCAGCGTCTGCCGGGCCTTCACAGCTCATGCGCCACTGACGTCAGTGGCTGCATGCAAAGTGAATATCTCCTAAACTGTACAGGTTTAGGAGATATTAATTTTACCTACAGGTAAGCCTTATTATAGGCTTACCTGTAGGTTAAAAAAAAAGGGGGTTTCCTGACACTCCATGGCAGCCTACGCATGGGTTAATCCCGCCTCTCATACCTCATAGGACCCCACTCCCATAAATCTTTGCAACTAGAGAGAGACCATGTTCCTTTTTTGTCCTCCTCCTTAGGACCAAGGGATAGTTCTTACCTGAAGGAGTCATTGATCCAGTCCTGGCGATTTTCTTTTGCGCATAGTGGCGAATTCTGGCTGTGTCCTCTTTTGGAGTCCAGCTTCCCAGCTATTAGCAGGGTGGACACGGGTGCCTTTAAGAGCCATTGGCTGGCAAGCGGCAGTATGGCCAATCGTCCTAGCTATTAGCAGGAGGCCCCTTTTTCTGTGATGCCCGGTCGTTCGCAGTGGATGTGCGCTTAAAACGAGCCAGGTTGGATTGCCTGCGTGCTCGAGCGGTAAAGTACATATTTCCATGGCAGTCTGTGTTTATTTATTTGTCTGTCCAGTGGTTTGTGGGGTGATAGCGGCTGGAACGCATCTGTGTTTCAGTCCGCCGCTTCTCGTTCCTACTGCACAGGCACATAGTCTCGATTGCGCAGTGTGGACAAGACGGCGGCGGTCACGCATGCGCGCCGTAGAGCGGTGCAGGTCAGCGCGGAGGGCGTAATGACGTCATCCTAGGCAGCAGATTTAAATAGCTGTCAGATACAGATATTCTCTGGCTTGTTTCCAGAGACACCAGACACTGCTTCTCATCACTGAGTGGTTTTGGTTCAAGGTAAGGTTGCTTCACCTTTTTGTCTATGGCTATGTTAGAGTCCTTATATGGCAAACAGTATTGTTTATTGCCTGTTTTTTCTGCAGTCTCTATTGAATCTGTCGCCATGGATGTGTCACTGCCTCCTAGTGGCCAGCCCTTACGCCGCAGGAAAGATGGAATTTATTGTTCCTTCTGCCTGTTTTGCGTGGGTTGGTAGGTTGTGTGGATTTAAGATTGTTTTTTTCCCGTTTGCTTTCATCTCAGCCCTTCTAGGTCTGAACTTCGTTTATCAGCATGTGAAGATAATGTCCAGTCTAGGTCACAGCGTGATCATTCAACGGCAAGTTCTAGACGTGCTAGGTCATCTTCCAGACGCCACACAGATAGATTAAGGTCTGGATCTAAACACCATTCTCACCACCATTCCGTTCGCACGGAGAAAAAAGCCTGCTGGAGATGTAGAGCTCAAGTTCCAGAGGGTAAATCTCTCTGCGAGTTATGTTATTCCCGGGCTATGAAGGAGAGAGGTGCCGGAGATCAGCAGGTGGAAGCTTTGGTTAGAAAAGTTGTACAAGAATCTCTGAACAAAACGGATTCCGTCCACACAGCCAATCCTCCTTCTGTATCAGCCTCAGCCGCTGATGTGGTTGTCCTTGAGGTTCCGGGTCCTTCTCGCGGTTGTTTTTATTTTTTTTTTATTTTTTTTAAGAGTAATCTCCAATAGCAACTGGGAATATTTGTATATAGATGAATATATATAATAATATGATTTTAGCTTCTAGAAGGTTTCTCTGTTAAGGGTTAAACTTGGCTGGAGGACTTTGTCTCTGGGAAAATCTAATCCAATTAACAGTTCCTTTTATGTCTAGATATGCTAAATGTGGGGTGGGACGATGCCCTGTCTTCTATCTAATATTCAAAGGCCCAGGCCCTGTGTGTAGTCGTGACGACACCGAATTCATTAGCTGATAAAGGTCTTTGTACTCTTCCGTGCTAATCAACTATTTATCCATCTCAAAAGGTGTCTTATGTGCTTAGCATATTTCTTTTTGACTTGTTCAGGATAACCCAGCTATGACTGCGCATAGTTAAGTGCCCCATTCACGAAAAGAACTTCTCCTTAATTAAGTCCCCTTCAAACTAATTAACGCTAGCATGTTAAATGTGCTATTGATGGGAAATTAAGTTATAAGGAAATTGACCAATCAGGGAAGAGATACGCCCGGAGGGAGGAGAGGGCTAACCAATCAGGGTGGCCCTGTGCAAGTCAATGAGAGGCTGCACTTTATTAGCAAGACACACACCATCATAGGCAGATGAACACTGACCATGGGCCCTGGAATCATAAGATAGGTAATTTTATCAGATCATCTCCCAGCACTTATAGGTATACCTACTATAATTAATGTCTGTTTGCTATAAATATTTTCTATGTAATCTTGTGTTTTAACCTAACCTTTACTCCCTTGCTTAAAACTATAAATTGTATTTTCTATGTAATCTTGTGTTTTAACCAAACATTTACTCCCTTGCTTAAAACTATAAATTGTATTTTCTGTGTGTTACCTAGACCTGTTAAACTTTACTCTAATAAATGGTATTATGTTTCAAGCTTCCAAATCTTCTCAAGAGAACTCTTATTTAACCCATATCATATTTTGTGATTAATAAATCAGAAATAGAGATATTACAGGTTTACAGTTGGCGATCACGAAGGCTTGATACAGGACTGGAAGTTTTTAATATAATAGGTGTATTAGAGATTAACGTTAGAAGGCTGAATTTAGTTGAGTCAGTTAAATCCAGACCTATCTAGGAAAAAAAAAAAAAATAGGTAAATGCTTTTTTTCTGTGTTTTTGGTTTTTATTAAGTGGGTATTAAATTAACTCTAAGAAGAGAATATACACCACAGGTTATTTTAATTTTTATTTTACCTTTTTTGGTTGTTGTATTTGACTTTATCTTTTTAAGTTGTTCAATATTTTTTTTTATTTTTATGAGGTTTTTTTTTATTATTTTGTTGCATTAATATCCCAATATTTTGAAAAATTATACTTTGGAAGTACCATTTACATAGCCGGTAGATGTAGTGGGGAGGAAGTATAGAGCGGGATTTATTATTTTTTTTTTGGTTGTTTTGTTGGCAAGAGGACACTGAAAGAGTGGTCCCTGATTTTGTGAAAAGAAAAAAAAAGGGGGAAACATAGTTTTTTTTTTGCAAACTTATTGTTTTTTTTCCCCCCTCTATTTATTATACTTTTTTTGGTTATTAATTATTTTTCTGGTCACTGGTTTAGTTTTATGCTGGATTTCAAAAACGTGCGGCTTTTTAGAAATAGGTGCATTAGTTGGCTTGTTATTTCACTTGTATAATCACTAAAGGAATAATATTGCTTTAGGGACATTTAAACTAACTTGCAAAAGAATCTGTCTTTCGGTTAGTTGTGTTTTCCTGTTTTTGTTTTTTTTTGTTTTTTGGTGTTTGTGTTTTTTTTTTTTTTTTTTTTAACTGTGAGAATTTACGTGCAGTAATATTCTCATTGTTGTCTGTTAAAGTACAAAACTGTGCAAGTTTTGCTACTGAAGCTAATATCTGGCAATAGTTTTTGTTTGTTGTTTTTTTTTGTGAATTGAGTGTTACAAATACTGGTGTAAACACGGCTGTGTTTACCTTCCTATTGTCAGCCTAGAGGGCTATTCACCCTAAGGGGGCGTACTGAACACACTCTATATCAAAGCTATTGTGTCTATTGTACTCTTGGTCTATTGTATTACAGGTGTAGCTGCAAAGGGCTGGTAAGTATAATTAGGGTTTCACCACTAAGCTAAAAAGATTGTTTGATTGAGAGTGGAAAATATTGTTTAATTTTTACTGTTTTTTTTCTGCATTTTTATTTTCATTTGAGTTTGGTTATTGTTGTTGCTTCCCTCCCTCTATACGGTAATCTCAAATTGACTTTATAGTACAGAGGGACATTTTACTTCAGCTAGCTTACAAATTGTACATATTATCGGTTGGTAATGGCTGCCATGTCCTGTCTAGAAAGCTTTGTAGCAACTTATACTCTTAAACAGAAGAGCAATGAATTTGCCTGTGATGCCAAGTTAAAAGAGTCTCCTTGGATGTATGTCCAGGAGCTATTTGAGGAACAGGCTAAAACAACCAAAAAGAATAAACTCAAAGGTTTCGCCTTAGCAGGCATGTATGCGGCTTGCCTGGCTATGAATGCTAAAATACAGAAATTGGAAGATATAGTCTATACTAAAAATATTACAATTTCCGAGAAGGAAGAATTGCATACAGTTTTACAGAACCAGGTACAAACATTAACTACCCTTAATCAAATAGTTAATGCCTCACAGGAGGAAAATGTTAAAAATTGCAAATTGGCCCAAAAAGAAGTGGTGCAGTATAAAAGCATGCTAACTAAAGTTGAGGCTGACCTGGACCACATAACTACTGCATACAAAGTAGTCCAGAATCAGTTACATGAAGCTAAAAAAGGAACATTTATAGATCACACACAGTGCACGCAAACAGAGTCACAGTTGCTACAAACAATTTCAATCCTTAAAGGACAGGCAGCTGTGGCCAGCAGATGCGAACATGGGAATGCTACGGCGCCTATGTGCGCCTATGAAGTTGGGGATACAGAGGAATATGAAGAGTATTGGGGAGAGGAAGACATGGGTCCCAATTCTACGTTTCCTGTGGCGCTGGGAGAAATCGCAGAGCCACAGGAACATCAAGAAGGCGCCATTGTCACAGACAAACCAGACAGTGGGGACCAGCTAGCCACAGATGAGGAACATGACAAGTTCTCCATTGTGGGTAGGACCCACATTGCCTCCTCTGCTGAAGGAAATCAAACGTTTTTGGGGTTTGATAGCGAAGAAAATGAGGTGATGTCCAATGTATACCCAATTCAACCTGTAAAAACCCTGATGAGTGTGGCTGATTTCATTGGCAAAATTAAAACTAATGAACACATTACTTCACATGCAACCAATGTACAACAGAGGTGTGAGCTCTTAGGTGTGAGAAGTCCTAGTGACCAAGTTAAGGTGTTACAATTAACCCTTGACGCCCACACCTGGAATGCACTCCCAGATCAAATTAAGGAAGGCAAAGGGAGCTACAAAGTAACCGTGGCAGAATTGCAAAAAGTCATAAACCCCTCAGCTATAGGTTTGATGGTGGCCTATCAAATTAAACAAATTAATGAGGAAAACCCTTTAGTTTATGCCAATAGATTGTGGGCAGCATATAACACTAACAATGGTAACACCACTAGAGAGGACATAGAATATAAGAACCTATTAATACACAATGCCCATCCAGCTATTCGGATAAAATGTGAGCATTTGATAGATCCACGAAAACACAGCTATGAGGAGGTGATTGGATTAATACATAGATCATTCCATGCCATCCAAGCATATAAACAGCACAGGCTTAAGGAAAGAGAAGAGAAACAGCTATTTAGGAAGGTGGCTGCATTACAATGCAGGACTACCACCGTAGAAGGCCCCCATGCCCCAGGAGAATCCAATCCTCCATACAACCCTAACTGGGACAAAAGTTTACAAGGGAGGGGGAGGGGATATAGGGGGAAGTCAGCATATAGAGGCAGAGGCAGAGGAAGAGAAAATTCTCATAGCCACCCATCAGAGGGCAAGCATGTCAGTGAGACACAAAGAGCTCCTACTTATGCAGAGTTAAGACAGCAATTACAGGCCTTTCAAGTAGGCCCGGGAAAGGAAGTACAGGTGGCTTCCCAGCCACAGGCTGACCGCCTTCAATGGTGACAACTACAAGGCCCCAAAATTTTAGCACCTATTTCTTTGGATAGGTGTGGGCGCCCTGTAGTGTCAGCATTGATTAGGGGCCGTCAATGTACTGCTCTTCTAGACACAGGGGCCGCCATATCGATTATGCATGACAAAAATCCCTTAAACTCAACAATATCTTCAGGAAAGCCGTTGAATCTCCAGAGCTTTGCTGGACATAATGTTGAGTCTGCCTTGTCCAAACCACTGACAATCCAAATTGGGGAGTTATCCCTAAAACAACCATTTGCATTAATGTGTATGCCAAATGAAACCAGCCTGCTGGGTTCAGACTTCTTAATTCCCAATGGATGTATGTTGGATCTGACCAACCTTTTACTATTGCAAGGGGTGCCAACTGATCAGGTTAGCACCATAGTGATACCTGATTCTCACACAATTGCAGCCATCAAACGCAATGATTCAAAATATGACATACTGGAGATCATTACAGATCACCCAGAATATCACCTTCTGCAGCCTGTGATAGAAAGACATCAGGGATCCTTTGCAACACACAAACATGACTGTGGAAAGGTAAATACTGTAATACACATCAGTGGGCCAGACCCAGTTCCGCAAAAACAATACCCCTTTCCAAAAGAAGCAATCAGTTATATACAAGAAACAATAGAGTCACTGCTTGAACAAAAGGTCATTAGACCATGTGTATCCACAACAAATGCGCCAATATGGCCGATTCGCAAAAGTACTGACAATTCGTGGAGATTAACAATCGATTACCGCAAATTGAACAGTGTTACAAACAATTGCGCCCCCACAGTTGCATCTGTCCCGGATGTCTTGAGCATGTTGAATCCCAAACACAAATATTTCACAGTGCTGGATATATCAAACGGTTTTTGGTCATTACCCTTGTCAGAAGAATGTCAATACAAATTTGCATTCACGTTTTTGGGAAAACAGTATACTTTCAATTCTGTCCCTCAAGGATTTCATAACTCTCCTACGTTATTTCATGCAACCATGAGAGATATTTTAACTGATTTTTCTTCTCCAAAGAATCTATTCCAGTACGTTGATGATTTGTTGCTAGCCACATGCGACAAAGAAGAGCATTTGCGGCTATTGGATGAACTTCTACGGATCCTAGGAAAGGCAGGACTGAAGTGTAATCCCATTAAGGCACAATTGTTGAAGGAATCTGTGTCTTTTCTTGGGATTACAGTGACAGCAAACGGACGTAAGATTGCAACAGAAAAGGTAAAAGCCATTTTACAGTTACCTCTGCCAGGGAGCATCCCTACTCTGAGATCTTTTCTAGGATTGGTAAATTATTCACGGGCTTTCGTCCCTGATTTTGCCAAAAAGTCTGCACCACTGTATGATCTGTTGAAAAAGGATACCCAATGGCAATGGACTGAGCAACACACCAATGCCGTACAGGAGCTTAAAGAAGCTTTAGCGCAAGCGCCAGCATTAGCCAACCCAGAGTACCAACTGCCCTTTCACATAGAGACTGCCATATCAGAGACAGCCATGTCAGCTGTTCTGTCACAGGAAATCCATAGGCAACAGAGACCCATTTCATATGCGTCTAAACTACTATCTCCTGTGGAAATGAAGTACTCTCTATGTGAAAAACACCTCTTAGTTACGTTTTGGGCAGTGAAATACTTTACATACATCATAGGACTTAACCCAGTAATCCTGCACACAACTCACACGCCCACTAAATTTTTACTCACAGACCGAGTGAAAGATGGCAGTGTATCCAATGCCAGATTGGCCCATTGGTCTCTGTTGCTTCAAGACCGAGACATTAAAGTCCAACACACAACTAATCCTTCCACTAGAGCCCATGGCCTCCTTTACCAGGGAATACCACATGAATGTGATATCACCCCACAATCATCGGCACAACAATTCTTTAGACCTTTGTCAGCAACAGAAACAGTCCCTGAAAACGCAGGCCAAATTTTCACAGATGGATCATGTTTTTATGTGGAGGGTTCCCCACATGCAGGATTTGGAATATACTTTATCAATCCACAAGCAAAGACCCAAACATCAATCTTTCGGTCATGTCAAGTCAAATCAGCACAATTTGCTGAGATGGCTGCAATTGCTCATGCACTAGAACTGATGAAAGGGGACCAAGAAATTGTTTTATACTCAGATTCTGCGTGGGTCTGTAATGCTCTTACAGAATTTCTGCCCTTCTGGCACACCCACCAGTACATGTCCTCAGATGGGTCTCCACTTAAACATGCATCCCTGTTAAAATATATTGTATCATTGGTGCAAAAGTTGCCACTCAAACCATGGGTGTGCAAAGTAAAAGGCCATTCAGGTACTGCCCCATACTGGGAACAAAATGAGGTGGCGGATTGCTTGGCCAAACAAGGAGCACAGGGAGGGGAGATCTGGGAGATTCCATCGAATCTACCAGACCCAGTCGTGTGCCCCATTGTTTGTGCCCTCACAAAAACCTGCATAGAAGTTCCGGATATTTCGGACATACAAAGGCAGGATGACAACATTAAGGAAATCATGCAAAAACTGCAAAATGAGACTGGGGAACTCTCAGAGGGGAATACGTTGGCAAAGTACATAAAACACCTCACATTATCAGAAGATAAAAAGGTATTGTTGCATCATGGAGATGAAGTAACTTGGGTGGTTCCTGAAAAATACCAAAGTGAAATGATTTACTTAGTGCACGACCTGCCTACTGGGGGTCATCAAGGGTCAGAGAAAACAGGTGAGCGGCTCAAGAACATAGGTTGGTGGCCTTCCATGATGACAGATGTGAAGCAGTATTGTGACAATTGTATTGTCTGTGCACAGGTTAACCCTGCACCAAGGAAGATCAATGCCCCTTTACGAATACGACTGAAAGAAGGGCCATGGAATGCCTTACAAATGGATTACATGGGACCCTTGCCAGTCACTTCTAGAAACAACAGATTCATTTTTGTACTCACAGATCTGTTTTCGAAATGGGTAGAGATATTCCCAACCAAAAGTAACACTGCACAAATTACGGCTAAGATATTGGTGGAACAGGTGTTCAGTAGATGGGGGCTTCCAGCATCAATAGAGTCAGATCAGGGGACCCATTTTACTGGAAAGGTGGTAAAAACATGTCTAGAGATGTTAGGGGTGGAGCAAAAATTTCACATTCCATATCACCCAGAATCTTCAGGTCAGGTTGAAAGAGCCAATCGGCAGATTAAGACAATGCTAAAAAAATTTGTCCACATCAATGGTAAGAACTGGGATAATCTATTGCCATTACTGGCCATGGCCATCCGAGCAACCCCCTCATATGCTACCCGATTGACACCCTTTGAAGTGCTGACAGGTAGACAGATGAGACTCCCTGAACATCTCTGGCTAGAGATGCATACCCCTACCATAGACAGACTGTCAATGGACCAATACCTCCTTAAACTTCAAAAAGCGGTAAAAGAGATCCATGTATTTGCAGCCGCACAAATGGGTAAAAGTCAAAAGAAGGCCAAGGCGTATTTTGACAAAGGGGTTCGAGAATGCACTTGGGCCATAGGAGACCGAGTTATGTTCTTGGAACTACGTCCCCTGAATAACAGTCTAAGTCAAAAATGGAGAGGCCCATTCTCCATTATTGATAAATTAAGTCCTTCTGTATATAAAATCAGAATAGAGGAGGGCAAAAAGACACAAGATAAATGGGTTCATGCGAACCAACTGAAACAGTTCCATGGCGCCAAAGAAATCAACTAAAATGTGCCGCTTTCTTTCCTTTTAGAGCCATGAAGTCGATGTGGATTGTTATCCTGCTCCATCTGATCGGACCTTCCAAGGGAGAGGAGACTGGACCACTCATCAGCGTGATCGTTGACAAGAATCCGGTCTACTGCCTAGAGGGGGAATCCGTTTTATTGCCTGTGGCCATTGTAGGGACTGTGGGGAAGCAAGTATCTTGGTGGAGTCCCAGTGATAACCTAGTCTGGGTTAACGGCGGTGCTGGGAATATCACTGACTACCGGGATAGAGTCATGAGTTTTCAGAACGGATCCTTGTGGATTCAAGAAACACGGCTGAGTGATGCCGGAGAGTGGAAATATTCTTTTGTTATCTCCATCCCCTTGTCCAGCAACACACAGGCATCCACTCTTCAGTACATTCCAGGAAAAGTTACCTTGCATGTGTCTCCAAAGACTAACACCCCCGCTCCTGCAACTTTGCCCAAAAACACAACTGCAATCCCCTACTACGAACCAACATCTTTGGAATGCCCATCACTGCAAGAGGGACCACCTAGTGGCCTAACGGCAACATCCATCCCTGGAATATTGTTCAATAACGTTAAGTTTATTCATGTACCTGTGGTACTTAATTTGTCCCAGTGGAACATGGCCGAATTCGGCTCATGTGCCCGGACAAATGTTTCTCTGTTTTACTCCTCCTTGCTGGTAGATTTGATTGCCTCCCATGCAAGCCGAACTCAGGATCCCTTTGCAGAACCAAACCTCGCTCTCCACAGGGGCATTTTCAGATCCAGAAAGTTAAAGGGCTTGGACAGCATACTTGGGTCCATCCCAGGACTTTTTGGATCTGGCATGTCAATTTGGAACCGAGCCGATTTGTCAGCAATTCGCAGGCACATCGGAAATTTTGAACAGAAAGAGGGTCAGCAAGTGCTGAAACCAGTTCTGCAGGGTGTTGAGGGGCTTGCAGAGGAGGAAAGGTTTACGGTTTATAACATGAAAGACATTGCCCAGTTGTTTGAAAAGACACAACAGAAAATAAACGAAATCATAAATATAAACAATCAGAAAGCTAGAGAGGATGGTATGGGCAAAGAGGTAATATGCACTGCATATGGGAATTTTGTTTTAACCAAGGTCACTAATATCATCCGAGATATTCAAGCAGGTAAAATCCCGGATATATTAAGGGACACAGACCTTACCCGATGGTATTGTACTCACACTAATATTAGTGGTGGAATGAATGCACATTCTGGAGACAAGTGCAAACCTTTGCCGGTTTCCACAATTCGAAATATAGGGATAGTAACACCACACCCAAATAGAGGGCCATTTGCTTGCAAGAAGAGCCCGTCACTGTGCGCCTACCGTGACCTAATGTACGTGTCCTTCACCATGTCCCTGCCAGTGTTCCATCCACAAGATGACTACTTTAACACAATGGCGTCCATACACTCCCTTGGGTACCTCGAAAATGACGTCTACAAGGAAAGGTTGCACCTCCCCGAAATGCTCATTCAAGTTCAAGGGCGATGGAAAGCACCACACACTGCCTGCTGCACTGTCAAAGACAATAGGTACTTATGCCGTTGTGATGTGTTTGAAATTGACACTCCAGTCTGTGGTCTAAGCAATGACAAAGATCCCACAGCCAAAGTAGCAAGGGACCCCCAACTGGAAAGTCCACACCAACCCCCGCAAGAAACCAGTCCAAGGGAGATGGAAGCTAACTGCCCAGTGAAGTTGTCAAAATGGAGAACACCAAGCACAAAAGTCACCTACCACATGGATGGACTGTACTGTGTCGTTACCAATCACCAGACATTTCTCTATGGGGGTCAGTCGTGTCCAATACCCTATCCAAATTTTTGCTTCATTCCACATGAGTACACTATTATTGGGGAAACTGTAGTAACTCCCATACCAGTGTTAACAGAAGACTATATCATTGAGAGTCCCCCTGATGTCCCAGATCCTATAACCTACATACCCCATTTTGATATAAAAATTGATACTCTGTCAGTAAACCTTCACAATCTGCTTGCAAGGAAGGATACCCATATAATTCAAATTAGTAATGATATGGAGAAAACAGGGAAAAGGTTGAATGAACTTTTACATGATGGGGATTTCAGCTTAGTCACCACTAGGACCTGGGTGGAAATGGGAATAAAAGGTCTTCTTATATTGCAGTGTGGGGTACTGATATTTATGACAGGCATGGTGATATATCTTGGCCGACTTCTAAGATGGCAGAGGGAGAAACTGAACTCACTAATGGAGATTAGACATAAACAATTACTCACTTAAATGTGGCCTCGTTTCATCTGTCTCAACTTGCCACAAGGGGTCATCTGTTGCCTTTATGAGGGGTTTATGAGTAATCTCCATTAGCAACGGGGAATATTTGTATATAGATGTATATATAATATGATTTTAGCTTCTAGAAGGTTTCTCTGTTAAGGGTTAAACTTGGCTGGAGGACTTTGTCTCTGGGAAAATCTAATCCAATTAACAGTTCCTTTTGTGTCTAGGTATGCTAAATGTGGGGTGGGACGATGCCCTGTCTTCTATCTAATATTCAAAGGCCCAGGCCCTGTGTGTAGTCGGGACGACACCGAATTCATTAGCTGATAAAGGTCTTTGTACTCTTCCGTGCTAATCAACTATTTATCCATCTCAAAAGGTGTCTTATGTGCTTAGCATATTTCTTTTTGACTTGTTCAGGATAACCCAGCTATGACTGCGCATAGTTAAGTGCCCCATTCACGAAAAGAACTTCTCCTTAATTAAGTCCCCTTCAAACTAATTAACGCTAGCATGTTAAATGTGCTATTGATGGGAAATTAAGTTATAAGGAAATTGACCAATCAGGGAAGAGATACGCCCGGAGGGAGGAGAGGGCTAACCAATCAGGGTGGCCCTGTGCAAGTCAATGAGAGGCTGCACTTTATTAGCAAGACACACACCATCATAGGCAGATGAACACTGACCATGGGCCCTGGAATCATAAGATAGGTAATTTTATCAGATCATCTCCCAGCACTTATAGGTATACCTACTATAATTAATGTCTGTTTGCTATAAATATTTTCTATGTAATCTTGTGTTTTAACCTAACCTTTACTCCCTTGCTTAAAACTATAAATTGTATTTTCTATGTAATCTTGTGTTTTAACCAAACATTTACTCCCTTGCTTAAAACTATAAATTGTATTTTCTGTGTGTTACCTAGACCTGTTAAACTTTACTCTAATAAATGGTATTATGTTTCAAGCTTCCAAATCTTCTCAAGAGAACTCTTATTTAACCCATATCATATTTTGTGATTAATAAATCAGAAATAGAGATATTACAGGTTTACAAAATGGTCAAGAATTCTCCGGTTCACGAACTGAAGATGGCATCGGCTTTTCTGGGCGAGGCATCGGCTTTTCTGGGCGAGGCATCCCTGGATATTATTCGGAGAAGAAACCAGTCTTCGGAACAGAAATCCTCAAAGACAACATCTTCCGGAGGGCGAGATGCTGTAAAATCTTTTTGATACAGAGCCTGTCCAGGCGGAGCAGGTAGGTGCTTGTTTACTCCGTTTTCAGCATGTCTGGGCAGCCTCGGTTCAGGATTACTGGACCATCAGGACAGTTTCTTTAGGACACACCTGGATTTTCATCAGTCCACAAACGCATCGCTTTGTTCCCACAAACCTACCACAGTTAGAAGAAAAGAGAAAAGTTATTTTGTCCTACACGGACTCCCTTATGGCTCAAGGTGCCCCAATTCCGGTTCCAGCAGAGGAAAGATTTCAAGGGGTGATTCTTCCCTTTTCATGGTCCTCAAAAAGAATGGTTCATGGAGGCCGGTCATCGATTTGACATACCTGAACTCCTTCATCCAGAAGTAAAAGTTCAAGATGGAAACTCTATTAACAATACGTCAGACAATACAACCAGGTGATTGGCTGGTTTCATAAGACCTGAAGGATGCCTACTTTCAATGTACCAATTGCTAAGGATTTTCAGAGGTATCTCAGATTCGCAGTAGACCAAAGACATCTTCAATTTACATGTCTCCCGTTCGGGCTTACAACATCGCCTCGGGTATTTTCGAAGCTCTTACTGGCAGTGGTGGCTTTGATCAGGGTCAGAGGTATCCGGTTGCACCATTATCCAGACAATTTACTCCTGCTTTCACAAGACAAGGAGCAACTGTTGTCACATCGGGATCAGGTCATCTCTATTCTGATAGAGTTCAGTTGGCTGTTGAACAGGGAGAAAAGTCATCTGGACCCATCACAGTCCCTAATTTTTCTCGGAGCACAATTCGACACGGTGGAGAGCACCATCTCCCTACCTCTGGAGAAGATTCCGGTGATCCGGGACAGAATTCACCTTGCAATGTCATCTCCCCTTCTCAGAGCATCACAGTGTCTCAGAAAAATCATCACCATGGTAGCCACAGCCCCTATGGTGAAGTGGGCACAATGGAAGATGCGGCCCTTCCAGAAGGGTTTTCTCCAACAGTGGAATCCGGGGTCGCAAGATCATCTTGTTCGGATAACTCCTTCCATGCGGGAAAGCCTCCCCTGGTGGGTGCAGCAGAAAAACCTCCTCAATTGCCATTCCATAGCACCCATTTCCTGGATAACAGTGACAACGGATGCCAGCAACAGAGGTTGGGGCGCTCCCTGTCTATTGGAAGTAGCCCAAGTGAAATGGTATTTCCCATCCCAGGGTGTAGTATCAAACGTTCTGGAACTCCGTGCTGCCTTCCAGGCCCTTCAAGCATTTCTCCACTTGACATCAGGAGCCTCAGTTCTCTTGAGGTTAGACAATACGACCGCGGTGTCTTATATCAAGAGACAGGGGGGGCACCCGCAGTCTCTCCTTACTGAAAGAAGTGAGTCTGATCATGTCTTGGGCCCAGGCGAACTTGTCAAACCTGACAGCAGTTTATCTTCCCAGAATTCAAAATGTCCAG
>CM053033.1:124632172-124644672 GCA_028564925.1 Lithobates sylvaticus
TTAGTTGTTTTATATATTGTTTTTCTATCTATTTGCCATTGTCGATCAGAGAAATGTGCTTGTAAATCGTCCTCCCAGTCAGTGATGGGTTTGGATTTGTGGAATGCCTTCTTTTCTTGTAGGGTTGAGAAAATTAGGGAGATTCCTTTTGGAATCCAGATTGTTAGAGAAAAAGTCATTCCAAATTTTTGTAGGTAGTGTTCCTTTTAGAAGGGGATGTGCTGATAGACATTGTTGTCTTCTCTGGCTACAGTATTTTGATAGATGGCACGCTCGGCTGCCTGAATACTCATAAAGTGTCTGCAGACATTGTTAGTTTGGCCTACAATTTTCTGACCAGCTTCTTTAATTTTAAGAAGGATATCAGGCAGAGTGGTGCAAACAGGGTTGTCCATGGCTAAAATTTCTGCCAGTTTGAGAGTAACCAGTCAAAATTAGTTCTGTGTTAATGGACAGAAGGACATTTTAGGACTTATCTGGATTTTATTGCAGTCTGTGTCCCCATTAATTGGATTTTCCAATCTTTACTCAGGAAACCTGAACTTCCATTTGGTAACCATTACAGCCAGCACATAGGATAAGCTAATACAAGGACCAGTCAAAGCTTTGTGAATATGTGGAGTTCTACCAATCATATTGATCTTGTGCCCCAAATGGGCACACTTTTACTACAACAAAAAAATCAAGGTAGAAAAAAAATAGTTTATTGTTTTGTTTTTTACATGTCTCTTACTCACTGCTTAAATAGCGTACATTGGAAAATTATATTTTGCAGTATGGAAGAAAGTATGACTAAGACCTCATGCACATGTTTTTAACGCTGCTGTTAGGGATGTCTGGCGTTTTTTGTATGTGCCTCTAAATGCCCCAGCATGTTAGCCTATGTGTCTATGCACACACAGGCATTAATACCCCTTTCACACTGCGGCAGTTTTCGGGCATTTTAGCGATAGAACTAGCGCCTGAAAAATGCCTCCCATTCATTGCAATGGGTGCTTTCACACCCAGGCGGGACGTTAGAAAAAGTCCTGCAAGCAGCATCTTTGGGGCGGTTTGGGAGCGATGTATTTGGCGTTTCCAAAACACCCTACACTTTGCAATGAATGGGTAGTGATTCAGAAGTGCAGCAACACGGGAGTTTTTGAACCCCTTGTTTGGGGGTTAAAAGCGTCCGAAAAGCGTTGCTTAAACAGCGGTAAAGCGCTGCTAAAACGAGTGGTGCTTTACCACTAACGCATGGGCGGCCCCAGTGTGAAAGGGGTCTTAGAGCAGTTTAGTTAACAGGCATTAAAAAAAAAAAAAAACCCCCACTGCCAACACGTCCAGAAGCAGCAGCAGTTTTTTTTTTGGATGCCTGCATCCAAACACACGTTAACGCTAGGCCCATTTAGCGCATGAATGTTAATTAATTTCAATGGTCAGAATAAATTATTATTACGCCCAATGAAATGAATTATCACCCAAGCGCCTAAACACATTTGTATGCAGCTAAGCGTCAAGTGTTTTTTCTGCCAAAATGCTGCTGCCAGTAGGAAAGGTGTCTAGGAGAGATGGCCGAACATCCACTGTGCATGAGGCCTAAAGATTATGGTGAAACACTTTGTAAAATTATACAGCTTGTAATCATACAGTATATGTGACCCGTTTACCTGCCAAAAGAACTTATACATTACAGATATTTAAAAAGTGTCAACAATGTTCACAGCGCTTTACACATTGTATATTCACTTCAGTCTCCGCTCTCAAGGAGCTTACAATCTAAGGCCTCTTTCACACGGACGATCCGTTCAGGTCCGCCTGTCAGTTTTTTTAGGCAGACCTCAACGGATGCTCCATAGACCTCTATGGAGGGACAGATGTCAGCGGTGACATGTCCGCTGACATCCGACCCGCTCCGATCCGAAAAAGTGTGACGAAGGAAAAACCTACTTTTCCATCTGTCTGCGGATCGTATCCAATCGGGTGACGACGGACTCTACCGCCTGTCGTCATCAGATCCCCCATAGGGAAGAGCGGCGCTCTGACAGGTCCATCTCTGCACTCTGTGCAGAGACGGACCTGTCATTTGCCTGCTCAGTGGGGATCGACGGAGCGATCCCCCGCTAAGCAGAGCGGGCTCCGTACACGGACACGTACAAGGCTCCTATCACAAAGTACAAATACTACTAGTAGGGCCTATTCAGGCAGAAGCTAATTAACCTACCAGCATGTCATTGGGGGGGGGGGGGGGGAACCAGGGTACCCAGAGGAAGCCCAAGCAGGCACAGGGAGAACATAAAAAGTTCATGCATGCCGTGTCCTGTTTGGGATTAAAAATGAGGGCCCCAGTGCTGCAAGGTAGAAGTGCAAACAACTAAGCCCCTGTGCTTTCTCAATCTGCTAGGCTGCTCATCTGAATCAGATTTACTTGATCAGGTAATGGTAACACTTCACTGCTTAAACTGAATGTGATATTTCATATCCAAGGGACTCATCTAGCCAGGGGCACATATTTTTCTGTAATCACCCAACTTTCTGGATTACTGTCAGTGTTCCCTCTGTTGCATGACCTTACAGAGAGGCCAAATCTGATGTAATGAGCGCCTCTTGGGGAGGACACATCCTCTACATTGCTTACTGATCCGTCTTGCAGGATCCAAACATGCAAAGCACTAGAGAATATTCAACGGGAGGCAGTGTCAGACAGCTTAAAGTGAAATTAAACCCAAAAGGAAACATTTATTATATGGCAGCTTATCGGTTCTTAGATGTGATTACGTTTCTTTTTTTTAAGCTTTTTTCTATTTTCAGTAAGGCCAGTAAGTCTGTTGTTTTTCAAATCACAAAAAGAGGCATGTTGACTTTGAAGTCATGGCAGTGTGAACCAGCGCTCAGTGTGGTAATGTAATTCCAAAAGTCTGTTTATTAATTTTTTTTAAAGGTCCAAAAGTAATTTTTAGTCTTTGCAACTCTATAGCTTTCATTCAAATAATTCCTGGTGACTGTCATGAAGATTATTGTTCAGGCACACGTCTATCTGTCCATGTCTTCCAACTGCTACACCATCAGGATAAACAATGACAAGCAACCACTAATTTAACTCTTAGGCCCCCTTCAGGCGTGCGGATCCATATCCAGCCATCCGCTTGCTCAGCAGGGATCGATCCGTTGATCCCCGCTGAGCCGGCGGATGACAAGTCTGTCTCTGCACATTGTGCAGGGACGGACCTGTCAGATCTCCGCTCTCCTCTATGGATGATTACGGACCGCCTGTCCGTTTTCATTAGATCTGATCCACCAGACGGATGGAAAATAGGGTTTCCATCCGTCTGGATTTTGCGGATCGGATGTCAGCGGACATGTCACTGCTGACATCCGTCGCTCCATAGAGATGATCCGCCTGCCGTTTTTTTCAGCGGATCTGAACGGTCTGCACGTGTGAATGGGCCCTTAACACCTGAGCCTAGCAATAATCTAACAACCCAACCTAATTTTTAACACGAAGGGCCATTTACACTGTAGTGATGTGTTGCGCATTAACTGCATTATATGAAGGCAGGCCATCCACTTTAAATGGGCTGCCAACACACCAATGACCCATTTTTTTTTGAAAGCAGTGCTCAACAACCCACACAGTTTGTATGCTGTGATGTGCTGCATTGCAAGTGTGATGCCTGCTACTCTTTTAGAGCATTGGGGTACCATTTAGGCTGGGTTCACACCTATGCGAATTGGATGCAGATAACTCGCATCCAATTCGCAATAGCAGGAGATTTTGACTGGCTCTCTATAGAGCCGGTTCACACATCTCTGTTGCGGCTCCAGTGCGAATTTGCACACGAGTCCTGTGCGTCTTTTGGTCCATTTCAGCTAAAAATTTGTGCTGAAACGGTGAACCAGGACACACCGGACCCCTGCTGGGAGCCACATGTGGCGATGGTGTGAACCCAGCCTCACAGTGAAAAGCACCACAATGCACCATGATACATGTGGTAAAAGGGAATGCATAAGTGTCAATGGGCCCTTAAAGAGGAAGTAAACCCTGATTAGTTTTACTTCCTCTTTTGCTCCCCGCAAGGCCTGCAAATTAAAAGCATAATGGGCTAGTATGCATCACATCGCATCCCATTATATGACACTTACCTGCAAATGAAGCCCATGCTGTCCCCTGTGCAGGCCGTGTCCATCTTCGCCCCTCTTAATTTTTTATGATAGTCACAGCACACGCTGAGGGAAAAAACAGAACGGTGGTCCGTTTCTTCTCAGCGCAGGAGCTGATGGCGACGTTCGCTCACTACAAGTGAAATATCTCCTAAACGGCGCACGTTTAGGAGATATTTCCACTACCTATAGGTAAGCCTTATTCTAGGCTTACCGATAGGTAAAAGTAAGACAAAAGGGTTTACGACCACTTTAATGAGGTCTTGTCATGTGCGAGGAGCGTCTGCATGAAAATACAACAGGTACAAAACATACTGGCACTGAGATCAAGGATCCAGAAGCTCCTGATCTGGTGTTTGATTGATGGCAGATTTCTTTTAAGTTTAGGTTTAGTTCCTCCTTACAACAAGCAGCGCAGGGAACCATCTTGATTTCTGAATGGTATAAATGTATATAAATGAGAAAATAAAAGTGCCTCAGAGATGTCGCTACCGCTCAGTGAATTTATAGGCTGTAATCTTAACTCCTGTTAGTTCAGCCATCATCTGCATTACATTGGACACGTTGGATGAGCATAGCTGTGGAAATGGAATGTAGAACCCATATATCTGTTCCATTATTAAAAAATTTCAAAGGTCCCTAATATAATAATCCATGGAACACTGCGCACAGGTTGTATCGCTATGTCCCTCTTAGCTGCAGGTCAAGAATAGAGAATGTCAGTATCATATTTTAAACACATTAAGCACCAGATGGCAACATTTGCAAAGTAGTTTATCCGGAACCAAAAAGTGATGGGTGGAAGTCTATGTTCCTTCTAATAAATGAACCTGTGCGTTGCCAGAGACGGACGAAATAAGAGATTAACAGTTTGTCTTTGAAAGTCTGTCCTTGGAAAGTTTAGAAACTTCACACTGTCACTGTGACTTCTTTGGGCTCCGACTTTTCCACATGACATAAGTCACAAAGATACCTAGGGGAAAAAAAAAGAAAAAAGACACACGTTATATAGCAGTATACCAAGTACACGGCATATTTCAGCAATATTTCATGGTGCTCTACATCATTTATATTGAAGTAGGTATAAACTTTAAGGCTACTTTCACACAGGGGCGGGGGTGTTAGCGGCAAAGCTAGTTTTAGCGGGGCTTTACCGCTGTTATAGCAGCGCTTTCCAGTCACTAGCGGGGCGCTTTTAACCCCCCGCTAGCGGGCGAATAAAGATTTGGCAGCGCTGCCCATTGATTTCAATGGCAGGGGTGGTGGAGGAACAGTGTGTACAGAGCTCCCCCACCCCCCAAAGATGCTGCTTGCAGGACTTTTTTTCCTGTCCTGCAAGCGCACCGCTACAGTGTGAAAGCACTCAGGCTTTCACACTGGGTGGCTTGAGAGGCGCTTTTCAGGCGCAAAAACTCCTGAAAAGCGCCACAGTGTGAAAGGGGTCTGAAGTGGTTGTAAAGGCTGAAGGTTTTTTACCTTCATGCAAAACCTCCAGTGTGCAGCTCCCCAGCTCCCCAGCTCCCCCCCCAATACTTACCTAAGCTCAATCTCAATCCAGTGATTTGCACAAGACCCGACGCTCTCCTGGGTCTCT
Organism: Lithobates sylvaticus; assembly: GCA_028564925.1. Lineage (NCBI taxonomy): Eukaryota > Metazoa > Chordata > Amphibia > Anura > Ranidae > Lithobates > Lithobates sylvaticus. Next base: position 124,637,907 of record CM053033.1, read on the forward strand.
TCTTCCTAACTGACTGAAATGCAGCAGCGGGAGCCAATTAAAGCTAGTGAGGTGGGAGCGGGGGGTGGGGTTGAGCTGCACTCTCTGTGTCTTATGGATGCAGAGCGCTGGCTATGGGGGCACTCGGCAAGGGGGAGGGGCCCAGAGCACCAGCGAGGGACCCGAAAAGAAGAGGATCGGGGCTGCTCTGTGCAAAACCACTGCACAAAGCAGGTAAGTATGACATGTTTGTTATTTATTTGAATTTTGTTTGTTTTCCTTTACAATCACGTAAACTTGACATTTAGTTTGCTAAAGCGCTGTGTAACAAACAATCACCATTTATTTAAATAAAATACTTATTTTCACCATTTTTCATTGCGTATTGCATCTCCAGGCTACCTATCTCCTGCAGCCTCTAACAGCCACTTACTGTTAACATGTATTAATGGCAGCATGGCAATTCGTAGGGCAGGTTTACTGATAGTGATAATAGTGGACCATGCCTGCCAAATGTGGGTCGAAATTGACACTTAGGGGAAGATTTACTAAAACTGGTGTATACAAAATCTGGTGCAGCTGTGAATAGCAATCAATCAGTGTCTAACGTCAGCGTGTTCAATTGAGCTTTGACAATAAAACCTAGAAGCTGATTGGTCACTATGCACAGCTCAAAAAAAAAAAAAAACGAATTTTGTGGTCGGAATGTCCGACCGTGTGTACAAGGCATTATAGTCTCCATCAGAAGCCCGTGAGACAAAGGGATAGATAAGGCAGGAAAGCAACTGGGAGAAGGACAGAGCTTAAATGTAGTGATGTCATCCTGTGCACTGTGAATGTCAGTATAGGTGGGTTGTAATTTTTCAGACACACAGGTTAAAGTGATTTGAAGTAAAGCTTCAACTCGAGTACCCTGCCGGCACTCCTAGTTCCTCCTCTTCAGCGAGTGCTGCTTTCTATGGGGGCACTCATGCGGGCTAGTTCCCAAGCTGCCCTGTCTGCGTCTATAGACACAGACAGGGCAGCTCAGCCCTGCTGCCTTTTCCTCCTTTGTTACAGAGTTTGATTGAGTGCAGCAGGAGCCAATGGCTCCTACTGCTTTAAATCTGCCCAGTGAGAAGGGAGAGCGCAAAGTAAGCCACTGCTCTTGTAGACATCGCTGGATCGAGTCCAGTTCAGGTGCGAATTCAGGCACAAATTCGGACCTGAATCGCACCTGAACCGGTGAACAGACACGCACCGGACGCCCTGCTGGGAACCCTGGCCAGAGATATGTGAACCCGGCTAAAATCCACCAATGTACATGATTAAATATATTTGAACCCTCACCCTGTAAACATCCCATTCAGTTTAAAATATACAAATTAAAAAGACAAAACATTTGTATACAGTGCATCCGGAAAGTATTCACAGCGCTTCACCTTTTCCACATTCAAAAATGGATTAAATTCATTATTTTCCTCAAAATTCTACAAACAATACCCCATAATGACAAAGTGAAAGAAGTTTGTTTTAAATCTTTGCAAATTTAATAAAAAAAAAACAACACAAAAAAAAAAAAAAATGTACATAAGTGTTCACAGCCTTTGTCATGACACTCAAAATTTAGCTCAGGTGCATCCTGTTTCCACTGATCATCCTTGAGAAGTTTCTACAACTTGTGGTCAATTCAGTTGATTGGACATGATTTGGAAAGACACACATCTGCCTATGTAAGGGCTCTTTCACACTGACGGACCGTAAGTCCGTTTTTCATCCTTCCGTTTTAGGATGAAAAACGGACATACATGTATCCCTATGGGATAGCGGGTGTCAGCGGATGAGCATCCGCTGACACCCGCTCTCGTCCGTGCCCGCTATGCTCCGTTTCTGCAGACGAAGGAAAACCCCATTTTTTCCTCCGTCTGCAGAGCGGATCGGATGACGACGGACTCTACGGTCCGTCGTCACCCGATCTCCCATAGGGGAGAGCGGCGCTCTGACAGGTCCGTCCCTGCACGGAGTGCAGAGACGGACCTGTCATCTTCCTGCTCAGCGGAGATCGCTCCGGCGATCCCCGCTGAGCAAGCGGCTATACACGGGGCGGATCTGCACTGATCCGCCCCGTGTGAAAGAGCCCTAAGGTTCCACAGTTAACAGTGCATGTCAGAGGACAAACCAAGCCACGGTCCAAGGAATTGTCCATAGACCTCCGAGACAGGATTGTATGAAGGAACAGATCTGGGGAAGCGTACAGAAACATTTCTGCAGCATTGAAGGTCCCAATGAGCATAGTGGCCTCCATCATCCATAATTGGAAGAAGTCTGGAACCACCAGAAACCTTCCTAGACCGGGCCGCCTGACCAAACTGAGGGAGCGGGGGAGAAGGGCCTTAGGGAGGTGACCAAGAACCTGATGGTCACTCTTACAGAGCTCCAGCGTTTCTATGTGGAAAGAAGAAAACTTTCCAGAAGAACAACCATCTCTGCAGCACTCCCCCAATCAGGCCTGTATGGTAGAGTGGCCATATGGAAGCCACATGACAGCCCACCTGGAGTCTGCCAAAAGGCACCTGAAGGACTCTCAGACCATGAGAAACCAAATTCTCTGGTCTGATGAAACAAAGATTGAACTCTTTGGCCTGAACGGCAAGGGTCATGTCTGGAGGAAACCAGGCACCGCTCATCACCTGGCCAATACCATCCCTACAGTGAAGCATGATGTTTTTCAGTGGCAGGAACTGGGAGACTAGTCAGGATCGAGGGAAAGATGAATGTAGCAATGTACAGAGACATCCTTGATGAAAATCTGCTCAAGAACGCTCTGAACCTCAGACTGGGGCTAAGGTTGATCTTCCAACAGGACAACAACCCTAAACACACAGCAAAGATAACAAAGGCAACTCTGTGCATGTCCTTGAGTGGCCCAGCCAGAGCCCAGACTTGAACCTAACTGAACATCTCTGGAGAGATCTGAAAATGGCTGTGCACCGATGCTCACCATCCAACCTGATGGACTGAGAGGTCCTGTAAAGAAGAATGGGAGAAACTGCCCAAAAATAGATGTGCCAAGCTTGTAGCATCATACTCAAAAAGACTTGAGGCTGTAATTGGTGTCAAAGGTGCTTCAACAAAAAGTATTGAGCAAATGCTGGGAATACTTGTACTGCATTTTAAATTTTTTGCGGTTTTAATTTTTAATAAAATGTGCAAAGATTTCAAACAAACTTTTTTCACGTTGTCATTCTTGAGTATTGTTTGTAGAATTTTGAGGAAAATAATGAATTTAATCAATTTTGTAATAAGACTGCAACATAACAAAATGTGGAAAAAGTGAAGTGAATACTTTCCGTGTGCACGTATATATAAAAACATTATAAATAGTTTTCCCCCCTTTTTAAGTGATCACATTCCCTCTGTTCTCAGCACAACCAGGAAACTGACCAAACTGTGCTCTCATGCCCAGTGTGGTCAGTTTTTAATAGGAAAGCAGAGGGACTGGCAGGAACACCAAGGATTTCACATAAAGGGAGCAATACAAAGAGAACAGGATACTTTTTCATACAATAAATGGTACAGCAGGGACAGGTATATGAAATGCTGGGGTAACATATTCTTTAACATCAATAATAAGGTTAACATACAGTGCAAGGGACAGGGAGACAAGGTTTCTTCAGTTGAAAAGAAGTCTGATGATTTAAAAAGAGACAGAAACATATCCACTGAAATGTAACTCACCCATGAGCAGAAGCAAAATTAAAGCAGCCACTAGGGGCAGTAACACGGCGTACTCTCTTGGCAGGAAATAGGAGTGGATTACATGATCACTGTCAATAAAAGGCTGGCGGAAACAAACAGGATTGTGTTACAAACATAGCCTGGAATCATTAGCTATAAAATACCATTGCTTAACCACTTCCCACCCGGCCACTGCATATGTACGGCCCACTGGGTGCTCACTCCTTCTGAGTGGATGTTTAGGATCGCGTGCGCGCATTACTGTGCAGCGGCACGATCCTGATGCACTCGTGTCACCTGGACACGGTGCATCTTAGATCGGCAGGAGGGCTCTGTGATTGGCCCTCCTGATCACATGACGGCTGTGTCCAATCACGGCCCTCATGTGATGTAAACAAACAGCCGGTTGCTAGGCGATCGGCTCGGCTCTCCTCACACGGAAGTTGTCGCTGAGGAGAGGATAATGGATCTCTGCACCTGGCTGGTGATCAGTGGGTACGAGCTGTTTTTTTTACAGCTTTTTACTCACTGATCACTAGTCTAGTGTCACCACAGTAAAACACACAAAGTAAACACATGTCCCCACATAGTAATGATCCCCAAAACACATGTCCCCCACATATATAACAGTAAAATCACATGTCCCAATGATCATTTGCACACGTCCGTGATCACCTGCGCACATCTGTACATGATCATTTGCGTACATATGTCCGTGATCACGCGAACCAATTATTATACACTTAACGGGTTTTTTTTTTACCAAAAACATGTAGCAGAATAAATTTTGGCTTAAATTTATGACAAAATTAGATTTTATTGGATTTCTTTTAAAATAGAATAAAAAAAATATTGTTATTTTTTTCCAAATTTCCGCTCTTTTTTCGCTTATATAGCAAAAAATAAAAAAAGGAGTCATGAATAAATACCACCAGCTCTATTTGTGTAAACAAAATGATAAAAATGTCATTTGGGTACAGCATTGCATGACCGCGCAATTCTTATTGAAAGTGCGAGATCGATGAAAGCTGAAAATTGGTCTGGGAAGGAAGGGGCGAAAGTGCCCAGTATTGATGTGGTTAAACATATCATTTGGTACAATTAGTGATCACAAGTCCAGCATGGCGACCATAATACATGTGCTTGTTAGATTAACCACTTAAGGACCAGAAGAAGGATTTACCCCCTTCCTGACTGCGATTCGGCACTGCAACGCCTTAACTGACATATGCGCGGTCGTGCGACACTGTCCCTTTTCCCCCCCACAAATAGAGCTTTCTTTTGGTGCTATTTGATCACCTCTGCCGTTTTTATTTCTTGCACTATAAACCAAAAAAAAGAGCAACAATTTTGAAAAAAAATTTAAAAATAAATAATATCTCTCTCTCTCTCTCTCTCTCTCTCTCTATATATATATATACACACACACACACACTATATTTTAATAAATATCCCAAAAATAAATAAAAAACAAATTCCTCAGTTTAGGTCAATATGTATTCTACATATTTTTGGTAAAAAAAAAAAAAAAAATCGCAATAAGGTGTTTCTAACTGTGGGGGGAGGGGACTGACTGGAGGAGGAGAGAGATCACTGTTCCTGATCACTAGGAGATCTGTTTGTTTACACTGAGAGATCCCCGTTCTGCCTCTCTGTGGAGTGATCGCAGGTGGTCGGTGGACATCGCAGCCGCCAGTCACGCCATGCGTGCGCCCACTGTATCTATTATATAAACCGACGTACAGCTACGGCGATTCCGTAATAGAGCCAACCTGCTGCAGTATAATGATGGCAGCCGGTTGGCAACTGGTTAAAGCCTACAATTAATTGAACTCCACCCTTAACACGTTTTACAGACTTCTCCTGTATTAGAAGGGCTTACTCTGATTTCACTGCACACTGTAAGCTTTGCACGGTGTGCATTAAGAAGCTGCTGTAAGTCAGACAGAGCCCTCATTTCCTGGCTAGAGGATGTCCAGCATCATCTAGCTCTTTCCTCCCCAGCCTGGCTGTGCTTAGCCCACCCCCTTCAGTCATTGAATCATGGAGGCTCAGCACCACTTGTGGGTGTTCCCTAGGTCAGTCTGCATGCAAATACAGCCTGGCTATGAACGCCCCCTCCTCCAGACTGACATCCACCTGTAGAGCCAGCCCACTACTCGCATCAGGACTGAGGGCTCCTGAGAGGGGTACTGAGGCAGGGTGCTGTGATGTATTCAGGAAGTTATGTACAGGACCCTGCTGAACCCTTTCACCAGCCATGATCTGCCTGCATTACATAGAGAAGCACAGAGATCCAGTGATGTCACTGGATTTAAAATAAAAGACATAATTTAAACTAAAAGGGTTATATTTAAAAATGCCATTAGTGTGTCAATAAGGGGGCAAAGGAGGCAAAATATAAACTTCAGCTATTATTAGATACTAATGTGCTGAATCCCTGCATTTTTTAAGTAGCTCTCTCAGGGATTACTCAGGAAAATCTCCCCACAGACAATGTCTCTTTCCTCCTGCAGCCTCGTTTTTAAAACAGTTTTCGAACCATATGCAGGGCCGGACTGGGAATAGAAACCAGCCCTGGAAAAAATGTCATACCAGCCCCATAGCATTATTATACCAGCCCAACAGCATAACGTCATTATTTTCTTGTTCATGAAAGGCCTTTCCACAGTCCACACACGCCTGACTTCTCCCATGGCCCCCATCTCAGCAACACTCTCACTCTTGACTTCTCTCCAAACTCCCTCAGAGACTGCAGACATGATATAAGACAAGAGATGGCCAGAGACTGCAGACATGACATAAGACAAGAGATGGCCAGAGACTGCAGACATGATACAAGAGATCAATGCAGTCTTACCAGTGCCCATCAAATGCAGCCTTCCACTGTGCCCATAATCGCAGCCTGACTGTGCCCATAATCGCAGAGAGAGAGGGAGAGAGAGCAATGCATGTTCTGCAGGCAAAAAAAAATAAATGCATTTTTTTTTTACCTGCAAAAAATTTAAATGTATTATAATAAATTAGTTCACTTTTTATTATGATTTATATTATAGTAAATAAGTTAATT
>CM053033.1:124652172-124654740 GCA_028564925.1 Lithobates sylvaticus
CCTCTGCCCAGCGACCAGAACTGCATGTCTGGGGCATTGGGCAATAAGAATTGCTCATGCCTGATGCCAAGCGAAAAAAGAACAATATTTAAAGAAAAAAATATTTAAAAAAAAATCAACTTTTGTTTTGTTTGTTATAACATTTTACAAATACATTTTTTTTTCTCCTTCACTGATGTGCTCTGATAGGCTGCACTGATGAGGCGGCATTGAGGTTGGAACTGATGGGCACCAATAGGCAGCACTGAGGTGCCAATGATGGGAACTGACAGGTACCACTAATGGGCACTGATAGGCAGCAGTGACAGGTGGCACTGAGGTGGCATTGATGGGCACTGGCAAGTGGCACAGGTTGGCACTGGCAGGTGGCACTGATAGGCAGCACTGAGGTGCCACTGATGGGAACTGACAGGTGGTACTGATAGGCAGTACTGAGGTGGCACTAATGAGCAACAGTGACAGGTGGCACTGACGGGCAACTGCTATACGGGGCTTCGTTAGAGAGATTTCCTCTTCTGGGGACAAACAAGAAGTTAAACCGATTGTTTAACAAATGTAAATAAATAAAAAAATAACAAGAAGGTTTTTACTTACAGTACCTTCTTTGTGCAATGCACAGAGCGGCCCCAAACCTTCTCTTTGCGTCCCCCCCGCCAGGGCCTTTCTTGCTAGTTCCCTCATAGGAAGCCACTTGCTATTGGGGCACTCATGAGGACTTGCTTCCTAGCTGTGCTGCCTGAGTCTATAGACACTGACAGCGGAGCTCGGCCCCACCCCCTCGTCACTGGCTTTAATCAACACCAGTGAGAGCCAATGGCTCCTGCTGCCTTAGCAAAGCCTGGGAGGGGAGAGAAGAGCTGCAGACTGACACATCGCTGGATTGAATGAGGGCCCAGGTAAGTCTACGGAAGGGGAGGGGGGTTAGGTGGGATACTACTAGACATTTTTTACCTTAATGCAAGGAATGAATTAACCACTTGACCACTGGGCAGTTAAACCCCCTTCCTAACCAGACCAATTTTCAGCTTTCGGTGCTCTCACACTTTGAATGACAATTACTCCGTCATGCAACACTGTACCCAAATGAATTTTGTGTCCTTTTTTTCACACAAATAGAGCTTTCTTTTGGTGGTATTTAATCACCGCTGGGTTTTTTATTGTTTGCGCTATAAATCAAAAAATACTGAAAATTCGGTAAAAAAAAAAATAAAAAAAAATTCTTTGTTTCTATTAAAAATTATTGCAGAGTATTGGCAGAGTTGCACAGTGTTGGTAGAGTATTGCACAGTGGTGGCAGAGCATTGCACAGTGGTGGCAGAGCATTGCACAGTGGTGGGCACAGTGGTGGCAGAGCATTGCACAGTGGTTGGTTGCAGAGCATTGCACAGTGGTGGCAGAGCATTGCACAGTGGTGGCAGAGCATTGCACAGTGGTGGCAGAGCATTGCACAGTGGTTGGTTGCAGAGCATTGCACAGTGGTGGCAGAGCATTGCACAGTGGTTGGTTGCAGAGCATTGCACAGTGGTGGCAGAGCATTGCACAGTGGTTGGTTGCAGAGCATTGCACAGTGGTGGCAGAGCATTGCACAGTGGTTGGTTGCAGAGCATTGCACAGTGGTGGCAGAGCATTGCACAGTGGTTGGTTGCAGAGCATTGTACAGTGGTTGTAGAGCATTGCACAGTGGTGGCAGTGTATTGACCAGCGCTGTGGGCACTACACATCCAGCCCACAGCGCTGGTCCCGTCTCTCCCCCTCTCCGCAGTTCTCTCCTCTCTGTACCGATCGGTACAGAGAGGAGAGGGAGGAACCGGCGTCATGACGTGACGCCGGTTTGTGTACATGTGATCGCTCCGTCATTTGACGGAGCGATCACGTGGTAAACGGCCGCTATCAGCGGCTGTTTACTGTGATCCGTGATGCGCCAGGTCCTCGGGACCCGGCGGTCACGGATGTTCCCGAGTGCGCGCCCCAGGGGGTGCGCGGGAGCAACTTTCTGGGAGGACGTCCGTAGGACATCCACTCAGGGAAACCCGACCGCGCTGTAGCCGTCTTTCGACTATAGCGCGGTCGGCATGTGGTTAAGTTAATAAATGTTTAGACTTTATAACCACTTAAAGGCAGGGCTTGACAAATTTTCTTTGAATCTAGGAACCAGCTAAAAAAAAATTAGTAGCCAGTTTTTTAAATCAACTGCCCGACGCCCAGAACTGCCCAAAAATAGGTGTGCCAAGCTTGTAGCATCAATGTCCGGGACGTCTTTTTTTTTTCCTGTTATAAAACTCTGCAAATACCGTAATTTTTCTCCCTCACTGATGTGCGTTGATGAGGAGGTCCTGATGGGCAACGATGAGGAGGCACTGATGGGCAACGATGAGGAGGCACTGATGGGCAACGATGAGGAGGCACTGATGGGCAACGATGAGGAGGCACTGATGATCAGTGTACATGTTCCCTGTCACACTCACCAGCAGTAAGGAAAAGAGTGCCAGATCAAGCCCAAAAGCCCAACCCCAGCACCCAGCTTTCAAACTGGGAAGGAGATGTCGGAGGTGTGTGGGCAGTGAGAGC
>CM053033.1:124655223-124740416 GCA_028564925.1 Lithobates sylvaticus
CAAAAAAGTGTCAAAAATTTTAAAAATGACAGGAGACGGTCTTTGACAATTCCTTTATTAAATCTTCTTTCTTCTTTCTTCATCCTTCGGTTTCTTCATCTTCTCCTTCCGTCATCTTCTTCCATCTTCTTCCATCTTCTTCCATTTTCTTCTTCCTCCGATCCGCTTCTTCTTGCGCTGGTCTTCTCGTCCTTCTCGTCCGGCATCTTCTTCCATGGCGTCGGCATCTGTTCTTTTGTCGGGCCGCTCCTCGCAATGGGAGGCTCCCGCTGTGTGAGGCTTCGCTCCGTCTGACAGGTTTTTTTATAACGGAGGGCACCTGGTGACCCCGCCCCCTCTGACGTCATGGGGAAAACCATAGGGAATTCCCCATGACGTCCCGTGCCATGGAAGAAGATGCCGGACGAGAAGACCAGCTCAAGAAGAAGCGGATAGGAGGAAGAAGAAGATGGAAGAAGATGACGGAAGGAGAAGATGAAGAAGCCGAAGGATGAAGAAAGAGGAAAGAAGATTTTAATAAAGGAATTGTCAAAGACCGTCTCCTGTCATTTTTACAATTTTTGACACTTTTTTTGGTGAAATGGTAGGGTACTTTTGTACCCCCTTACCATTTCACAAAGGGGGGGCGGGATCTGGGGGTCCCCTTGTTAAAGGGGGCTTCCAGATTCCGATAAGCCCCCCCCGCCCGTAGACCCCCACAACCAATGGCCAGGGTTGTGGGGAAGAGGCCCTTGTCCTCATCAACATGGGGACAAGGTGCTTTAGGGGTCTTAGACCCCCAAAGCATCCTCCCAATGTTGAGGGCATGTGGCCTGGTACGGTTCAGGCGGGAGGGGGGGCCGCTCTCGTCCCCTCCTCTTTTCCTGCGGCCTGCCAGGTTGCGTGCTCGGATAAGGGTCTGGTATGGATTTTGAGGGGGACCCCCCACGCCATTTTTTTTTTTTGTGGCTGGGGTTCCCCTTAATATCCATCCCAGACCTGAAGGGCCTGGTTATTGAATTTGGGGGGACCCCCACGCTTTTTTTTTTTGTTTTTTATCAATGAATGACAGTTCTCTGTGTTACAGGAGCCATCAATTCATTAGCCACGAGTGCTTTTAAATAGCTTTTTTCCTGCAAAAATTACACTTTTTGCAGGGAAAGTTCTAAGCACAGGAAACCTGCCCCCCTTCACAGGCCACCTATAGACACCACCCAGATGTGATACTGCAATGCTGTACTAACAGCACGCACACACAAATCCCCAGAAATAAAGCACATATTGTCAGCAATCAGCAACACACTGACACGCTGACACTGAAACATAATATGCGAGGCCGCCGCCGCTGCCTCTTATACCGTGGGGCGTGTACTAAAGCCCCTGAGCTATAATTGGCTACAGACATCCTGCCTGTAGCCAATTATGGCTCTCCTCGCTGCCGGCGCTCTGATTGGCCAAGCATGCGGGGTCACAGTGCATGCTTGGCCAATCATCAGCCAGCATTGCACTGCGACTAGCGCAATGCATTGCGGGCCGCTCGCATCACACAAATTTGATGCGAGCGGCCCAAGTAGTTCTGGGCTTGCCGAGCGGGCGAACGCCCGATGTTCGATTCGAACATGGGTTTGAATCGAACACCGGGCGGCCCATCCCTAATGTTCACCCCTTGAGATATTAATTGGTCTAGTGCCTGAAACAGAGATGGTCTTTTCTCTGGCTCTTTGGGAATGCTAGACCTCAGGAAACGAGATGGTGGAAAGTCCCGAAATTCCAGCTTGTACCCCAGCGTTACCGTGGAGATGACCTATCTGTCCTGAATTTCCTCTTGCCAGATTTCTGAAAACTGCAGAAGTCTTCCCCCCACCTTGGTGAGGGGGTTTGCCTCTTCATGATGAGGCTTTAGGATTCTGCTGTACACATTTCTGACCCCAGGACTTCGCATGCAAAGGCTGAGAAGGTTTTAAGGAACCCAAGGAAGAAACCGAGCTTTCAGGAGACTCTGTAAGGGGTAGCATGAAAGTAGAACGAACCATCTCCGTAAGATTGTATCAGCAATTTCTCAGGCTGAAAAAGGTTCATCTACCGTTGTTTCCTCCACAGAGGAATCCTCCACAGAGGAATCGTCGGTTTGTTTTTCCTATGATGTACGATAAAGGAATAGCGCCTGCAAAGCGCATGTAAAGCGCCTCTACTTTCACTCCAATGAAAATAGCGGCACTTTACCTCCGACGCCCGACACTTCTCAGTGTGAAAGTGCCCTTAATGTGCAAAGCTGGTGGAGCCAAAAAGACTTGCAGCTGTAATTGCAGTGAAATGTGGTTCTACAAAGTATTGACTGAATACAAATGCATGCCACACTTTTCAGATATTAATTTGTAAAAAAATTAAAAAAACATTTATCATTTTCCTTCTACTTCACAATTATGTGCCACTTTGTGTTGGTCTATCACATAAAATTCCAATAAAATACATTTACGTTTTTGGTTGTAACATGACAAAATGTGGAAAATTTCAAGGGTATGAATACTTTTTCAAGGCACTGTAAAAGGAATGTAAACTACAGGGCTCTGCGTTTGATACCATTATGGTTGCTTGGAAGCTGGAAGACTACATGTCTTATTAGCTTGGATGTAGGTAATTGATCCCTAACAGCATATAGACATCAAGTTGATCTCTGAACCCAAACTCTCAGCTCCAAAATCATCCTTAGACAAATTAAGTAAAGTTAAATAAGGTGATAAAAATACACCTTTCATAGGTAAGCCTGCAGATTCATTAAAGGTGAATCTGGCATGAACCCATTTGTAAAATTTGTTTTTTTTTTTTAACAAAATTCACACTATAAGCATAATTAATTCTCACCGGTTGGCCTTTTGTTCCCGGCTCTCCTTTGGCTCCTGGAAATCCCATGCCGCCTTCATTGCCACGGTTTCCAGGTATCCCAACTTCTCCGGGTAGTCCCCTTTCTCCCTATAAAACATCAATAGTTATAAATTGAATGTGTTATTCCTGTTCAGAGTCAACTATATTACTGAGAATTGGGTGAAGACAGCAGGTCCCAAAATTCCTTATGCTCTACTTCCCAAAATTCGAGCCTTGAGTGCCCACAGACCTTCATTGAAGGAGCCACTCAGATGCAGCCACTGTTTAGGTATTCTGGCAGCCGCAGGTGTCAGCTGTCAGAATACAATAGCCCACAAGGAAAATTCATCCACCCGTGCTCTTTAGGCTGAGCAAAATAAATCTATGCATGTATGGCCAGCTTCAGAGTAACTTGTATTATTCCAATATGTATTTACATTCAAATGCAGAATTAATAAGTCAGTCTTGCCTGGTATATAATGATCAGACAAGTTCAAAGAACAGGGCTGCTCTCCACCTTGGTCATTATATAGTGCTGTGCTAAAATTTGTATATACAGCTGGAGTAAAGCAGAAGTCTTTAGGTAGACCAAACACACAGGATCAAACCTAAAGCAGGCACTACAAAATGCACTGATATCATACAGGGACATCCCTGAACAACAATAAACTTTCAATACATTGAATTCAGCTAAATGACAAAGGCAAATTCAGACAGGTTGTCATGGGTTACTACAGCTTGTATTTTAGTCTTCAGTAAATAAGCCCAATGTGCCAGATTGTATTGTATTGTGCTTGCAAGCAGCTATCAATGTGTGTGCTGGGTTCAGCAAAACCAGACCACTCTGATATAAAGACTCAAAAAACAGATGCTTATTTGCAAGTCACACTAAAATAATAAAGCACAGGTCCAATCCACACATTGGTATGCAGAAGCTGTAACATCTAATGGAACCTTAAAGAAGAACTGCAGTCTGCTCACATAATTTGAAATAAAAACTTTGCATATTATTTTATGTATACTGTGATTCTGTACTTGCCAAATATGCTGCAGAAATCTCCCTCCACTGTGTCTGACTGCATCCATTTTAACTGTGGGCAGCTGAAGCTGCTGCCTGGATTCAAACACACACACAGGGGCACACCTCCAGCCCTGCAGCTCCCATTAGCCCTCTTATGACTCATCCCCCCTCCCTTCCTGGCAAATACTCTCTGTGCATTATGTCATAAGCCTAGGCCAGTGATGTTGGCACCCCAGATGTTTTGGAACTATGTTTCCCATGGTGCTTATCTACACTGCAGAGTGCATGAGCATCATGGGAAATGTAGTTCTAAAACATCTGGGGTGCCAAGGTTCGCCATTACTGGCCTAGGCTTTTTACCAAACAAGAAACAGGAAGAGGGTAGTATAAGGTATTTACTCGCAGAAAAAAAATGTTTTACTTTCCAAAGTTAAAACAACAAGGGCAGAAGTTTTAATAGATGGAAATTACTGAAGGTCCACTTTAAGCATGAAAACATCACATTGCAGGCACCCTGGTAAGGACATACATTGATATCAACAGTGGTCGTATGTCACACGCCTAATGTGAACTGCAAGAGGAAACCCATTACCTGACCAGTGTGCAGGACGTGACGGTTATAAATAAACGTAAATGTACAGGCCTGTCACATGACGGCAGGAAAAGGCTGGTTACCAGATGGGAACACTGGGTCCCTCTGCTATCCTGGTGTGACCCAGCTTGGTGTCATGTCAAGCCATAAGTAAATGATACACAGTACTGCCTATAGGCTGGGACACAACATATGTACTGCTCTTTATTTATGAGATGTTTAGCAACTATAACTCTATGCACAGTGATGAATCATTAGACATATTCCTTATATGCTTTAAGTGGAATTCCAGCTTAGACCTAACTAGCCTTCAAACTGCCCCTCCCCCTCCTAACATCTATGCTGACTAATCTGTGTAAGAAAGATGTATATAATCCTTCCCCACTCTTATTAGAAAAAATGTTTTGCCTGGAATGGCACTTTAAGGCTTTGCAATCAGCAATTTTATTGGACAACTAGATCTGGGTAAGTATGGGCACCTTTAAGGTAAAAATTCTCATCTTGCTTCATGTCACAGATACTTGGCTAAAGAAGATGTATTAAAGCTTTCTTTTACAAATGTCTTTCTTTCTGTTTCTAACAGACACTAGACCGTTTGGTAATTTGTGTTGACTGTAGCTCCCACAGATGGCCAGCTGCTGTCAGTACAACCAATAACCAGAGATTTTGCACTGACATACAGATGTCAGTGCAAAAAACTGCACAAACTGTTTTTATGATCACACATGCCCAACTGAACTGAGCTGAAATAATGCTCCCTGCTGATTGGAGAGCTCTACCTGCGACTTAGCAGGGGAAATGATGAACCTCTACAGAGAAACCACTGATTCCACAAAGAGAGCGACAAGGGTCTTCTATGCAGCAAGCCAGCAGGGGGTCGGTATTTCTAACCAGGCTGTGGCTACGTTATAAAATAAAAAATAATTTTATATTGTTACATAGTAGGTGAGGTTGAAAAAAGACACAAAGTCCATCAAGTCCAACCTGTGTTTGTGATTGTATGTCAGTATTACATTGTATATCCATGTATGTTGTGGTCATTCAGGTGCTTATTTAACAGTTTTTTAAAAATATGGATGCTCCCCGCTGAAACCACCGCCTGTGGAAGAGAATTCCACATCCTTGCTGCTCTTATAGTAAAGAACCCTCTATGCAGTTTAAGGTTAAACCTCTTTTCTTCTAATTTTAGTGAGTGGCCACGTGTCTTATTCAGCTCCCTTCCGCAAAGAAGTTTTGTCCCTATTGGTGGGTTGCATGTCATTGCTGAGCCTATCATCTACTAGGACCCCTAGGTCCTTTACCATCCTAGATTCCCCAAAGGTTTACCACCCTAGTGAGTAGATTGCATTCATAGTTTTGCAACCCAAATTAATTATTTAAAAATTTTCTACATTAAACCTCATTTGCAATGTAGATGCCCACCCCACTAATTTGTTCAGATCTTCTTGCAAGTTTTCCACATCCTGCAGAGAAGTTATTGCCCTAATTAGTGTGATCCGCAAATAGAGATTGAACTGTTTACCCCATCCTCCAGGTCATTTATGAACACTTTAAACAGGATTAGTCCCAGCACAGAACCCATGGGGACCCCATTTCCCACCCCTGACCATTCCGAGTAGTCCCCATTTATCAGCACCCTCTGAACTCACCCCTGTAGCCAGTTTTCAATCATGTACTCACCCTATGGTCCATGCCAACGGACCTTACATTGTACAGTAAAGTTTATGGGGAACTGTGTCAAATGCTTTTGCAAAATCCAGATATACCACGTCTACGGGCCTTCCTTTATCTAGATGGCAACTCACCTCCTCATAGAAGGTTAATAGATTGGTTTGGCAAGAACAATTCTTCATTAATCCATGCTGATTACTGCTAAAGATACAGTTTTCATTACTAAAATCTTGTATATAGTCCCTTATAATCCCCTCCAAGAGCTTGCATACTATTGATGTTAGGCTAACTGGTCTGTAATTCCCAGGGATGTATTTTGGCCCTTTTTAAATATTGGTGCTACATTGGCTTTTCTGAAATCAGCTGTTACCATTCCAGTCAGTAGACTGTCAGTCAAGTAATTACCAGACCATTGTTCCTAATTTTTACTAAGTTCCCCAAGTAACCTCGGGTGCAAGTCATCTGGTCCCGGTGATTTATTAATGTTACGTTTCCCAAGTCTATTTCTAATTCTGCCCTCTGTTAGCCATGAGGGTGCTTCCTGTGACGTGACATGAGGATACACATTGCAGTTTTGGTTACTGAAGCCCCCCGATTTCCTTGTGAAGACTGAGGAAAAGAATAAATTCAATACCTTCTCCATCTCTACATCCCTAGTAACCAGATTCCCTTCATCCTTTTTTATGGGACCAATATGATCTGACCTCCCTTTCTTACTATTTATGTACTTAACTAGTTGCTGCCCGCCCACCATTAAATGAGCACTCCTGTGATGTGTCATGAGGACATCCTTTGTAACCAGATGTCCTTCCTCATTCTTTATGGGGCCAATATGGTCTGCCCTCCCTTTTTTACTGTTTATATACTTAACCACTTCAGCCCAGGACCATTTGGCTGGCCAAAGACCAGAGCACTTTTTGCCATTCGACACTGCGTCGCTTTAACTGATAATTGTGTGGTCGTGCAACGTGGCTCCCAAACAAAATTGACGTCCTTTTTTCCCACAAATAGAGCTTTCTTTTGGTGGTATTTGATCACCTATGCGGTTTTTATTTTTTTGCACTATAAACAAAAAAAGTGACAATTTTGAAAAAACACAATATTTTTTACTTTTTGCTATAAAAAATATCCCCAAAAAATATATAAATATATATTTCCTAAGTTTAGGCCGATATGTGTTCTTCTACATATTTCTGGTGGGGAAAAAAAAATCGCGATAAGCGTTTACTAATTGGTTTGCACAAAAGTTATAGCGTCTACAAAATAGGGGATAGTTTTATGGCATTTTTATTAATATTTTTTTACTAGTAATGGTGGCGATCTGCGATTTTTTTTTATCGTGACTGCGACATTATGGCGGACAGATCGGACACTTTTGGCGCTATTCTGGGACCATTCACATTAATACAGCGATCAGTGCGATTAAAAATGCATTAATTACTATGTAAATGTGACTGCCAGTGAAGGGGTTAACCAGCAGGGGGCGCTTCAGGGGTTAAGTGTGTCCTAGGGATGTGTGCTAACTGTGGGGGGATGGGCTACGTGTGTCACGACACTGATCGCCGCTCCCGATCACACGGAGCTGTGATCAGTGTTCTGTCACTAGGAAGAATGGGGAAATGCTTGTTTACATCAGCATTTCCCCGTTCTTCTTCTCCATATGACGACCGCGGGTACCCCCGCAGACATCGAGTCCGTGATCACATTCGCGGAGCTCGCGGCTGGCGTGCGCGCCCACAATGCCGCGTCTTAAATGGCAACGTACATGTACGTTAATATGCCTCTACTTGCCATTCTGCCATTTTTTTTGCACCCTTACATATCTTGTTGCATTCTTTGTAAAGTTTGAATGCTGATGAGTATCCCTCAACCCTGTATTTTTTTAAAGGCCTTCTCCTTTGCTTTTATATGCATTTTTCCATTAGAGTTAAGCCATCCAGGACATTTGTTCGCTCTTTTAAATGTATCTCCCTATGGGATGCACTGGCTAATGCCCTTATTTAATATGCTGTTAAAGCAAACCTATTTCTCCTCCGTGTTCTTTGTTTCTAAGATTTTATCCCAATTTATATCTTCTAGCAAGGTTCGTAGTTTAGGGAAGTTGGCTCTTTTGAATTTCAGTGTCTTTGTGTTCCCCTTGTGTTTCCTATTTGTGTGATTTATACTGAAGCCAATTGACCTGTGATCGCTGTTTCCTAAATTGACCGTATTTCCACATCCATGATCAGGTCTGTATTGCTGGTAATCAGTAGATCTAGTAACGCCTTGTTTCTAGTTGGTGCGTCTACCATCTGACCCATGAAATTGTCCTGCAAGACATTTAGGAACTGGCGAGCCTTAGACTGGGCGGAGGGAACCACGCATTCGTCTATGTCTTGATAATTAAAGTCCCCCATTATGATAACACTTCCCATCCTTGCTGCTAATCCAAATTGTGATAGGAGGTCCGTCTCCCCCTCCTCCCTCAGGTTAGGGGGCCTATAGCCTACTCCCAGTATTATTTTTCCCTTAGCTTCATCCCTTTGGAGCTCTACCCATAAGGATTCCACCTCCCCCTATCTTGATGTCATCTCTCACATTCACTTGTACATTATTCTTGATATATAGGTATACCGCTCCCCTTTTTCTACCCTCTGATAAGGGGAATACCCTTGAATGGTTGCCAGCCAATCATGAGAGCTGTTGAACCAGGTCTCTGAAATTCCCACAAAATCAAAATCCTCCTTGTTCAACAGTATCTCTAGTTCACCCATCTTGTCTGCCAGGCTCCTGACATTGGTGAACATGCCAAGTAGTTTAGACCAGTCACATACTGTCCTCTTATTGGGTGTTTTCCGAGATTGCAAATCAGACTTGTTACTAGGGCTGCAACTAACGATTATTTTCATAATCGATTAGTTGTCGGATTATTGTTTTGATTAATCGGTTAATAACCTTAAAAAAAAGTGTGGTGTATAATTTACTTAATATGTAAAGTTTAAAAAAAAGGCAATCTATTCTTAAGTACTGTATCTCTATGCAGTGGTAAATATAAACAACCAACTATATGGTTAGGGAGCAAAATATCGAATCCATTCTGAGAATAACAGACAGAAGCGATATACTGTATATACGCTATTAGAGGAGATATATTGTATATACTATTAGAGGAGATATATACCGTATATACTCGAGTATAAGCCAAGTTTTTTAGCACATTTTTTGTGTTGAAAGTGGCCCCCTCGGCTTATACTCGAGTCAAGCACTTTTTTGCAGCAAAAACAACATTTTCCCCGTATCTCAGGCCCACTTGGTGCTAGGAACCCCAAATTTGGTTGCAAACCTAGTGGAACCAACATTACAACATATACAAATTTTCTAGCACCAAGCGGCCCTGGGATACGGGGGCGCAAATTCGGGTTGGAAAATGTCATTTTTTGCTGCAGAAAAGTGCTTGACATTTTCCGACCCGAATTTGGGGCCTCATATCTCGGGGCCACTTGGTGCTAGGAACCCCAAATTTGGTTGCAAACCTAGTGGAACCAACATTACAACATATCCAAATTTGGGGTTCCTAGCCCCAAGTGTCCCCGAGATACAGGGCCCCAAAGTCGGTCAACTGTGTCTATCTGCAGCAATGTCATTTCGGGACCCTTTGGGCCCAGAGACCCCAAATTTTGGCTGCAGCTAGGGGGCATCTAGGAACCATTAACTACCACGTTTGAGGGGACCTATGGCTGCAAATGGGCACAGTGAGGCTGCAAATGGGCATTGTTGACCCTCTTTTCACACTTACAGTAGCTGCGCATTTCTCATCCTAGGCTTATACTCAAATCAAGACGTTTTCCCATTTTTTTTAGGTAAAATTAGGTGCCTTGGCTTATATTCGGGTCGGCTTATACTCGAGTATATACGGTACTGTATATACTATTAGAGGAGATATACTGTATATACTATTAGAGGAGATATACTGTATATACTATTAGAGGAGATATACTGTATATACTATTAGAAGAGACATACTGTTTATTGGACAATTTGTTGTTGGGCAAATTAAAAAACAAAAATTGCTGCAAAAAACGTATTACATGCTTTTCTGCAGCTTCTCCATTGAAGTATATTGAACCAGAAAAGCACAGTTTTGCATTAAAAAAAAATTCCCTGACCCTTTCTAAATACGCAGCGGCTGAAAAAAGCATAGATGTGAACGTGTCCCATAGGAAACCATGTTAAATGAACTGTAGTGTGTTTCTGCAAAAAGCACCAAAAAAACACATAGATGTGAACCAGGTCTAAAGCCCCATACACACTATCAGTTTTTCTGCTGAGTTTTTTCAGGTTTATCAAAACCATGTAGCGGGGCCTGCCTGATTGCATACAAATTGAAACTCCTAAGGTTTGAGCTCATATTATATGGTTTTGGTAAATCTGAAGGAAAAACTGATAGTGTGTATGGGGCTTAAGACGTTCAGTAAGATAATGGGGTTAAAAAACTAAAATGAGCCCTTTATAGTACAAAAAAAGGCAGATAATCACTACTGTAAGGGGTTCATTATTTTTTTACTGTAGAACTGTGAAAGTAATATTTACAGTAGCGATTATTTTCTCTTTTTGTACTATAAAGGGCTCATTTTTGTTTTTTTTAAACCCCATTAGGTTACTGGCCGATTAATCGATTATGAAAATAGTAATCGATTCATTTCATAATCGATTAGTTGTCGATTAATTGTTGTTTCAGCCCTACTTGTTACTATACTTATCTCGGGTTTATGTACTTTAGTCAACCTACCACTAATGCCCCCAATACTACCCTCTGGATTTTGCTCATTGCTTACTATCTCTACCTCTGGACCCTCCCCCTTGTCGCCTAGTTTAACTGCTTCCCGACCGCCTCCTGCACATATACGTCGGCAGAATGGCACGGCTAGGCAAAAGCACTTACAGGTACATCCCCTTTAATTGCCTAGCCGTGGTTGGGAGCTCCGTGACCACGGCCGCGGGACCAGCGGACCCGATCGCCGCTGGTGTCCCACGATCGGGTCACAGAGCTGAAGAACGGGGAGAGGTCTGTGTAAACAAACCTCTCCCCACACTTCCTACACTGCCTGTCATTGATCGGCAGTTCCCTGTCATCGGGAAAGCCGATCAACTACGTCAGACGTCAGCCCCGCCCCCTAAAGTAAAAGAAAACATGTAAAAAACACACGTCACAGACCATAACCCCTCCCCGCCCCTAGTGATTAACTATTTCACTGCCAGTGTCATTTATACAGGAATCAATGCATTTAAATAGCATTGATTGCTGTATAAATGACAATGGTCCCAAAAATGTGTCAAAAATGTCCGATGTGTCCGCCATAATGTCGCAGTCACAATAAAATGCTGCCATTACTAGTAAAAAAAAAAATAATAAAAATGCTATAAACCTATTCCCTATTTTGTAAACGCTATAACTTTTGCGCAAACCAATCAATAATCGCTAATTGCTAATTTTTTTACCAAAAATATGTAGAAGAATACGTATCGGCCTAAACTGAGGAAAAAAAATGTTTTTTGATATATTTTTTGGGGATATTTATTATAGCAAAAAGTAAAAAAAAATGTAAATTTTTTTCAAAATTGTCGCTCTATTTTTGTTTATAGCGCAAAAAATAAAAACCGCAGGGGCGATCAAATACCACCAAAAGAAAGCTCTATTTGAGGGAAAAATAGGACGCCAATTTTTGGGAGCCACATCGCACGACCGCGCAATTGTCAGTTAAAGCGACGCAGTGCCGAATCGCAAAAAGGGGCCTGGTCCTTTGGCTGCAAAGTGGTCCGGGGCTGAAGTGGTTAAAAAGCCCTCTAACTTTTCAGCCATCTTCACTCCCAGCTGATCTGCACCCTCCTCATTCAGGTGCAGTCGGTCCCTTCTATAGAACTGGTGACTGACTGAGAATTTGACCCAGTTCTCCAGGAACCCAAACCTCTGCTAACTACACCAGCTCCTCAGCCATTTGTTTACTTCCGTAATCTCCCTTTCTGGTGTGGCTCGAGATACCGTTAGTATTCCTAAAAAATACTACCTTGGAGGTCCTTTTCCTCAATTTAGCGCCTAAGTCCCTAAAATCGTTCTTTAGGACACTCCATCTGCCTCTGTCATTGGTGCCAACATGCACCAAAACAGCCAGGTCTCCCAGTAATCTGTCCACCTTATCTGTGATGTGCCAAACCCGAGCGCCCGGTAGACAGCTCGGCGCTTCAGGTCTTTGTGACAGATTGCATTGATGCACCTGGAATGTATTTAACCAATTTAAACTGAAAGTCCAGTTGGGATTAAGGGCTCGTTTACACATGCGGTGACTGACAGTGAAATGCCAGTCACTGCTAGGTCACATAAAACAATTGTTTTCTCTGTTCTCTATTTACACTACAGTGCAGCCAAGAGGTGCTGTGTGGTGAGATGTGGGATAATGAAGACATATAGCATTTTACTGCAGCACAGTGGAAAGCACTGTCCATGCTGGCCCAAATGAACTATTTCCTTTACTAATACATTTGCCCGCTCTCAGTGCTGTAAAAACTGTATGCAGCATCAGCTACATACAGAACCCTCTCGTTCCTGGAAAAAAATTGTTGAGCCGAGCACTGCTCAGCCCTTCACAGGAAGCCCTGTATTTTGTCACTGAACACAAGGCTTCCTCTGAATGGCTGAGTTGGGGATCATGACATCAGCCGCTTTCCTCCCCACCTCACCATGTCTTTATTCATAGAAGTCAAGGCTTCATGTAAATGGCTGAGCAGTGCTTACGCTTAAAAAAGTAAATGAACAGTGCGGAGCACTGAAATGCTCTGTAGACACTGTAGTCTACTGCCCCTGAATGGATAGGAGCTCAAAGCCTTTTAGTATGTGATGCTGTATGAATTGTCCCTACACAGAGTTTGTAACTTGACAGCTATTCAAAATGTTCACATTTAAAGCTGGTCACAATTGTTGCAATCTGGTTGTACAATTGCCTTTAGATTTGGCAACAACTAGGTAGTTCAAGGCCCTTTTGGAGTTCCCGACAGGAAGTGCCTGAACAAAGGCTTAGTGGCAGGATCATCAGGTATTATTTCAGAGCTGCCGATTTACAAAGTCTGAAAATAATTTTCTAAATTCTATTAAGATAGTAAAATGTATTTTTCCTGGCATCCATTGACGTACAGGGGAATTCAGAAAGTTGGGTTATACTGCCACCTACTGGAATTTTAGAACACTGACAAACATTGTAAGCCAGCCCCTCTATAAACCCCCCTCTACTCAGCATGTTTTTTGCTAGTGTCCTAGGAGACGCTCTGCTGAAGAAAGTCTATTTTTTGTTTTTGCTAGTCTTTCTGGCTTTATGGATTTTTTTCCTTTGACTTTATGAAGATTCTTAACTGACACTGCTGTTTTAGCAGGTCAGTATCTATCTATCTCCACTATGTAGATTGGCATTTCCTCAGCCTAGCTTTGGCAATCGTATCTGGAGCCTGCTGGACTGGACTGTAAGGCTAACCTGGAATGTGTCCTTAGGACACTGAGCTCTGCATTGTGGTGCTTTTTAGATGTCTGTGAACTGTGTTAGTTACCAGCGGAGTGCTCTCTGGGTCTAGAGTCATGGCACAGCTCCAGGTGTGACTCTGCCTCTCACTTTGCGAGCCTTTCCCGCAGAGCTATTGTTATCTGACCATGAGGAGACTTCCCATTTGTCAGAATACACTGATCAGTGCTGACAGCTATAACCAGATGGCACTGATCGATGAGAAAAAAACCTGACAGGGTGGTTGCACAGAAGTCGATCAGTACATCAACTTCTGTAAAATCAGCCTGCCCATCCACGTATAGCTAGCTTGAGTGATTTATTCCATTTATATCTAATCAAGGAGGCACTACATAGTTGTTGGCAGATCTAAAAGATTGTGCAATGCTGTAGGTTGTAATACTGTATGTAAGGTCAGTTTAAGATTACATACACTACTAGATTGATATTTTATTTGTCTAAAATTTCCACTTGCCAATGTGAAGTACACTTAGGCCCCTTTCACTGGGGCGGGGAGCCGCGGTGACAGTAAAGCAGCGCTATATTTAGCGCTGCTTTACTTTATTGCCGTGGTTTTACCGCGGTGTCCCATTCTATCAATGGGAAGGAGCGGTATAGGAGCGGTGAACACACCGCTCCTATCCCGCTCCAAAGATGCTAGCAGGACTTTTTTTGTCATCCTGCTAGCGCACCGCTCCAGTGTGAAAGCCCTCCGGCTTTCACACTGGAGTTAAAGGGGCCAGAGTTTTTCATGCGGTGAACAGGCTATTTTTAGCGCTGCACCGCATGAAAAACGCCCTGGTGTGAAAGGGGCCTTAGCACATTATTACCTTTGCTACGTATGTGTGTAATTACAATTTGAACTTTACTCAGAATACATACTTCAGGTGCTAAAAATAACCTTTAGTTTGGCATTTCTCTTTCAACCCAGTAGGGTCAAACCTTGTGACTTATTAGGGGAGAGTATGCATCCCTACATATACAAATTTGTTCATAGGCATTTTACACGGTCTGATGACTAATTGGTTAAGGTGACCATATTTTTAAAATTAAATCCAGGGACATATTTTTTTTTTACTAGCAATGGTGGCAATCAGCGAGTCTCTGCCCATCGCTGTTCGCCGCCCACCTCACAGCTTGTCAAGTCTTACTCTTCGGGCCCCGCGTACTACTGGGTGGGGAGCGGAGGAAGATCAATCGCTTTTTTTTTTTTTTTAATTCGGCACTGTCTCTGAAATTGCCCCAGCCCCTGTTCAAATACAATCCGGGGACAGACTTGGTCCAGGGAAAGTGTCCTCAATCCGGGGACTGTCCCCGGAAACCAGGGATGTCTGGTCACCCTATAATAGGTACACTGCTTAAAGTGTTACTAAACCCAGGAGCCTGCATTCACTATATCTGGTCTCCCACAGAACATGGAAATGCAATTATTTTAGTAAATATAAACCGCTAAATACCTTTTCTAATCAGCAGTATATAGCAGTTGTGTAACTTCTATCAGTGTCTAGTTAAAGCTTGTAGGAGTTTTCATTCTGCTCTGACTGTCCTATGAGACTGCATGACCCCTGACTTTAGGTCTGGACAGTGCTGTTTGGCCCTGTGCTGATCACATGCACTCTCCCTACAAAAAAAACCCTTTCTAGCAATACACACCAAACTGAGCATGTGAAGAGTGCCTTCCTAGGGCTCTGTTCTATCAGCAAATGGACTGGGGACAGTAAAAGCAGTGGGAGATCAGAGGACAGGATCAAACAACCTTTTTACACAATTCAGAGGATTAACACCGTGAGTAAAACAAGCATGCTTTACTGCATATACCAGGGGGGCCCAACCTTTTGAAGAGCAAGGGTCACTTAAGTGACTTGGCAACACTGCGGGCCACAATGAGTGGAGCGGGCGGATGACAGATCGCTGTCCACCTTGTATATGCAGAACAGACAAGAACAGAACCCACTCTACTCTACGGGCCCTCCGATCTGATCCGCCCAGACTGAAGAGGACAAACCCCCTTCTGTTTTTTTTTTTTTTAGCAGATTGGATTGGAGGTAGGAGGGTGTAAGGCCCCTTTCACACTGGGGCGGTGAGCCGCGGTGACGGTAAAGCAGCGCTATATTTAGCGCTGCTTTACCGTCGTTTTCACCCCCCCCCGCGAGCGGCCGAAAAAAGGGTTAAACACCCCCGCAGAGCGCCGCCGTAGCGGCGCTTTGCGGCGGTATTGCCGCGGTTTCACCGCGGTGTCCCATTCTAATCAATGGGAAGGAGCGGTATAGGAGCGGTAAACACACCGCTCCTATCCCGCTCCAAAGATGCTGCTAGCAGGACTTTTTTTGTCATCCTGCTAGCGCACCGCTCCAGTGTGAAAGCCCGCCGGCTTTCACACTGGAGTTAAAGGGGCAGGATTTTTTCATGCGGTGAACAGGCGCTATTTTTAGCGCTGCACCGCATGAAAAACGCTTAGGTGTGAAAGGGGCCTAAATGGACACAAGTCTGTTTACATCTTCCGCTCCATAGAGATGAATGGACGGTCCAATTGAGTCGGACCGATCGTGTGAATGGGGCCTAAGGCAGCTTTCACACTGATGCACTGCGGTTTACCCACACTGCGGGTGCAGTGCATCTGTGACTTTCCTGCGGGTTAGCTGCACTTTGCCATAGACTTCCATTATATCCTGCAGGTGTGGCGCACTTTCTAAAAACACAATAAACCCGCAGGTAAAAACAGAAGTCTATGGCACATTGCAGATTACCCTGCAGACCAGTTTGAAAGCAGCCCAGTAACAACTGCAGAAGAGAGATGCCCATATATACACTGTGATTTTAGTAATAAACTTACCTTTAATAACGGTTTTCCATTCAGGTATCACCAGCTGTTGCTGTCCCAGGCAGAATGCATTTGGTATCATTCCGCCTATGACAGGAGCCAATGCTATACTGGAAGCATCGGCTTATGTGGCTCTGCTCCACAGCTGCTTGCTTCCTCTACCCCCGGCTCTATTCACAACACTGATGCTCTGGGATGGCGGGTCGGCAACCCGCGATCTGAGCTTGCCAACCTGTCATCCCACAGCAGGAGGTCGCAGGCCACATCAGAGGGCTCCGCGGGCCACATGTGTAGCCCCCGGGCCACTGGTTGGGCACCCCTGGCATATACAGACTGATTTTACTGTTGTGGGTTTAGTAACACTTTAACAGCAAAAAAATACATATAATTTTTTTTTCTGAAGTCCAGCTCCACTTTTCTAATAAAACATAAAAAAGAGGTCCAAAACCTGATTTGTTGAAATAAATAAAATAATTTTACAGGGTAGCTTTGTTTACGGAGCACAGTAGCTTAAGCTGAAATTTACACACAGAACAAAAGGAGTAGTGACTCCCCTCCTCACTGCCTTTTCAGGTTTTCCCTAGGAAGTTGTATTTAGAGCAAGCAGCAGACATTTTAACAATTTTACTTTGGTTACCAAAGAAATTTGACAAGGAACTAATCTGAATGCAAACAGAATAAAGAAAGCATTTTACCATATGGCTAGGTATAGCAGAGAGTGTACCAGTTCTCTATGGAGGAAGCAGAGCTGTGCTGATTGTATCTAAAGCCTTGTACGCACGATCAGATTGTGTGCCAACAAAAAACTGTGGAATTTGGCCCAAACTTGTCTTGCATACAAACGGCATACAATTGTTGGCCAACAATCACGAACGTAGTGACGTACTAGACATACTGCGTTGTTTTTCTGCTCTTTAGCGCCACCCTTTGGGCTCCTTCTGCTAATTTCGTGTTAGTAGAAGTTTGGCGAGTGTTGATTCGCGCTTTTCATTTTATGCTTTTCAGTTTGTGTTTGTCAACCAGAATCGGAGGAGATAACGTGTTATTATTGGCCTTGGAGTTATTGCTTTGATATAATTTTTTTGGTTGTATAATTATTTGATTTGTTATATTTTCTATATTTTTGGATGCATAGAACGCACTTTTTGGTTAAGTTCTATTGGCAGATAGCATGTCTAATTTTCTTTGTTTTCTTTTTTTAATGCACAATAAAAAAATTGTGGAGAATGATACTTGGCTATGTGTTTTACTAAATGAAGGTTGGGAGTAGGCAGTTACATTTAAAAAAAATACAATGTCAAATTGACAAGGGACGCCAACATAGTTGTATCTTTGATCTTAAAAACTACAGGATAATGGTGTTGTGGTAACTTGCCCAAAATATATATATATATATATATATATATATATATATATATATATATTATTCTTGATCTCACTAGAAAAAAAAGCCTTTGAAAATGAGTTTGAAATAACTCCATCAGTATCACCAGCAAAGCAGCTTCATTATTATCCCAATGTTAATTCTCCATTACGAAAGCTAATTTATAAGACCGACCGCTTCTGGCTTGTCCTTGCTTCCGAGCATGCGTGTTTGTACTTTTAAAACCTGCTAGCCAACATTTGTCCGCGGAAAATCCGAAAACAATTGTCCGATGAAGCATACACACGGTCGGATTTTCTGCCAACAGCCTGTCAGCACACATTTCCCATCAGAAAATCTGATCGTGTGTACGAGGCTTTACAGACAGGAAGCTGTAGACACAGCTGGTTTATGTATAGAAGCAAAATAAGTAATTTAATAAAATATACCATTTAAAACATATATATTTTATCAAGAATGCAAGAAAACAATACACCAGTGCATAGAAGGTGAAATAAAACCAGTCATTTATCTAGGGCCAAAGAAGTCATTCCCAAGCCCTAAACAGCTGTACACACACCTCCAGCCAGAAGAGGGTCCCACAGAGAACACTGCAGTCAAGATGAAACAGCTGCAAAAGCTTCACAATATGGAACGGCTTATGTTTAACTCCAACAGGGTTAGTCCAGAACAAAGCTGTAATGATGTATCTATGAGGAATTGAATGAACTTTCCAACAGCAATTGAATTAAACACAATCCTATTAAAACAGGATTCCCTGTGTGTAGCAGACAATATCCACTAGAGGGTAGCAGATACAAAGACAGTCACAGCTAGCAGCTCCTTCAGGATTCTTTTGGCATTCTGTAATACTCAGAGGATGATTCCATTGACTCTCTGGCTCTCTTTAGGTCACATGACCATTTGAGACTGGGCAAAATGCAGCCTAAAACCTCAGAGGAGTCCATAATGGATGTTTAACGCTTAACATGAGTCAGACATTGGCTCCACCTGGATCAACAGGGTAGACATAATTAAGCATATACTGAACTGAACTCATGCTGTCTAGGGAATAGTGGGAGAATCCTGGAAAAATTACAGATTGGTCAAAAGAAAATTGCAATCTGAGCAATACTCTACAATATATAACATTGCCAGGGCAAAGCAGGTGTCCATGAGGGTTAATATACTTAATGAAATAGGCCACAGTACTGCCTCCCTTGTCCCCTTCTTCCCATACCCAGACCTCTCCCTAATGTCTGTACTCTGCCTTTCTTTCTTTCTTTCTATAGATCAAATAAAGCCAAACCAACACAAAACTGGAATTTAAACGTGATACTATGGCTGATTGACAATGTCATTAAAGCGGAGCTCCACCCAAAAGTGGAACTTCCGCTTTAAGGACTCCTAACATCCTGACATGCCACATATGGCATTTCATTTTTTTGGGGGGGTGGGTACCTAGTTTTGACAGGTACCCAGCTTCCACCTCCGCTTGCGCTGCCTTGGCGACTTAAGCGGAAGTTCTCTTCTCCTCCTCCCTCTTTGCAATCTTCTGGGATACATTACAGGTCCCAGAAGATTGCTGGGCCATTCAGAAAGCGCAGTGCGACTTGACTGTGAAGCCGCAAGCTATCACAGCCAGGTCCCCACACTAGTGATGCTGGCGCCAGGGAGAGAACCGAGGCTTTGGGCGGCCGCATCACTGGACTGTGGGACAGGTGAATGTCTTTTTGTAGCGGCTGACTTTTAATAAACACAGAAACGGCTGGAACTCCGCTTTTAGAGTGTTATTAAACCCAGGACCCTACACTCACTATATATAGTCTTCCACAGTACACAGAATACGGAAATGCAGTTATTTTAGTAAAAATAAGCTGCCAAATACCTTCTCTCATCAGTAGTATATAGCAGTCCTGTGACTTTTATCAGTGTCCGGCCGAGCACTGGTTAAAGCTTGCAGAAGGAGTTTACATTCTCCTCTAACAGTCCTATGAGGCTGTATGACCCCCGACCCTCAGTCTGGACAGTGCTGATTGGCCCTGTGCTGATCACATGCATCCTCCCAAAAAAAACAAAACTAAAAAAAACCTCTCTAGCAATACACTAACCTGAGCAGGTGCAGAGTGCCTCCAAGGCTCTGTACTATAAGCAGATGGATTGGAGACAGTGAAGGGAGGATCAGAGAAGACAGGATCAAACAGACTTTTTACACAATGCAGAGGACTAGCCTGTTAGGTTCCACACCGAGTATAACAAGCATGCTTTACTGCATATGCAAACTGATTTTACTGTTGTGGGTTTAGTAACACTTTAAGTGATAGTTCACTGTATATGACAACTGCACAGCTTTCAATGTTGGGCTATCTACTTCTGTGATAGGTTATTAAAGTGATTTTAAACCTTCACTTTTTTAAACCAAAATAACAAACATGTTATATAACAAAGATTATTGAACAAACATAGGCTACAGAAAAATACACCATGCCGTTTTACCACTATAACAGATCAAAATTAGGCCAAACAAACTGAAAAACATTATATGAACATAAACAACAGGCAGCCACATAATCAGACCATTATTATAATAGCGGTTTAGACATTAATGGCTGTGTGTTGAGTTATTTTGCAAGTGTCATTGCAAGTGTCATTTCTTCAGTGTTGTCACATGAAAAGATATAATAAAATACTTACAAAAATGTGAGGGGTGTACTCACTTTTGTGAGATACTGTATCATACACATACATACATATCCTGTAAGATCTGGCAATGAATAAATATGGTAGAGTGGGGTGACTATATGTGGTTTGCTTTGTACTGGGGCCTTGTTCAATTCCATCAAGTGTCTTCTCTTCATGTTTGTATGGGCTTCACCCAGATGTTGTGGTTACCAAAGGAAGACTTTAGTGTGAAAGTATCAGGGCTGTCATTGACTCCCCCCTCTGAATATACCAGTTCTCTGGCAGTCATTCTGGTTTCCTAACGTCAGTTGTTTATGAGAGCTTCCCAGCAGGGAGCTTAGGTCCTTATTCCAGACACTAAGCTTAGCTAAAAACTGAGCTGCCTCTAGCAAATGAAGGGTGTGGCCATCCCTAGGCTGTTTTTTTTGTTGCCTAGTGTCCTACTCCTGGAGGTGGCACTATAAACCCAATGGTCAGAGAGCAATATCTCTGATGTTCCCATCAATGAACAAAAGAGAAACAATGTCCCTCAGCACCTCACCTAAACTCATCAAATGTTCAATCACTTTCCAATAGTGAGGACACTTGCCTATCCCTTCTTACCACCTGCATAGTCGCGGTGGCCATTATAATGATAGGCCAAAATGAAAGTATTAGCGCTTAGAGGCAAGCACTAACACTTCCCATAAGTGCTCTCGCTATGTCTGTCAGAATAGTCCAGCATTTGGCCATGACAGGAAGGTTTGGAAGGAAGTGGTGTTTGCACTTCATACCTATAACATTTTGCCCCCCCCCCCCCCCCCTCGGGAAGAGAGTTCCTTTAAATCCCCTGTTAACCCTTAAAAAAACAGACCCTAAGCCTAACACAGTTACTGCCTTAGATGTCTATAAGCAGAGCTGAGATCTCGGTGCCAAAAGAAATTGCCTCATTCCACTAGACATTTATGGAATCTTCTAGATCCCCAAATCCAACAAGTAGTATTGAATATCAGACCTGAAATCTTACACCCTTTATCAATGTTCAGAATGTATACACATTAACATGAAGAATATATTGTCAATTGTCCTGGTGCAAGCTTGGAATCCTTACCCTGAGTCCTATGGGTCCCTGAGCCCCGGGTAAACCAGGCACACCAGTGTTTCCTCGCTTTCCAGGCAAGCCATCAGGGCCAATTTCCCCATCATCTCCTTGTTCTCCCTGGAAAGGAACAGATTAATTCTGCTTAAATACAAAATATCTTATGACTAGTGTTCTTGCTGTTCATTGCTGGGACTTTCACACACTCACCTGTATCCCAGCAGTGCCATCTTTCCCTGGTATTCCCTCTGGTCCAGGAGGACCCTCTTGGCCCTGTCTTCCTACCACTCCCCTAGGACCAGCCAATCCTACAGCTCCCTAAAAATAAAGTCAATCAATGTTAAATGTTTCACCTTTCCACCTGTTGCTAGATTCCTAAAGCAAACATGTACTTTCCTTATTTAGGGAAAAACAACAGGGTCACTTAAAAGGTGGCCCCACTAGTGGCACACACTCACCTTTCTCTTAATTTCCCAGCCTCCCCGTTCAGCTGCCAGGAGTGAAAAAAATGACCTTATACTTCTATGTATGGGAGAAAATTGACTCACTCCCCTCCTGCCAATGTGACAGTGCTGGTGCTTGTCAGATGGCCACACAGGCACCTAGTCCTGTTACAAGGAGGTGAGGACAGAGTCATAGCTTACAATACTTTTAATAAAGATTTGATTGTAAAAAAAAAGCTTACAAGGGTATAACTCTCCCTTTCTCCCAGCAGGTGCACAGGACAGTATGGGGATTGAAGTAAGGGGAGTATGCCCAGCTGGTGGCCCCACCATTAAAGTGAACTTACATGGGCAAAGCCCATGTTCAGTTTTCAAGGAAATTGCTATCTACAGTGGGTATAGAAAAGAATCACCCCTTTTAAAATAATCACATTTTGTTGCGTTGCAGCCTGAACTGAAGACAGGCACAGTTTTGTTTTATCCAGCTGCATTTACTCAGTTCAGCTTATAAGATCCAAGTGAAAGATTTAACACCAACATGTCAGAAAAAACAAAAATCAAAAACAGAATCACTGAGCTGGAAAAGAATCACCCCCCACCTCTTAAAAATGACTTGTAAATGTTATCAGGTGTAGCTAATCGTCTTTTCTAAGGACATCACTCCAAATGGGATAAAAGAGCCAGAAGGAAACTGGTCAGAGAGGCTACCAAGAGGCCTAAAGCAACTCTGAAGCAGTAGCAAGAATTTATGACAGAGTGGTCATTGTGTGCACGTGACAACAATATCACAAATTCTCCACAAAAGTGGCTTGTATGGGAGGGTTGCAAGAAAAAAAGCCACTCACATGCAGTCTCGACTGAGCTTTGCCAAAATGCACCTTGAAGATTCTGAGGCCACATGGAAAATGACATTTTCCACATTTTGTCATGTTACAGCCAAAAATGTAAATGTATTTTTATTGGAATTGTATGTGATAGACCAACACAAAGTAGCACATAATTGTGAAGTGGAAGGAAAATGATAAATGGTTTTCTATTTTTTTTTAAATACATAACTGAACAGGGAGGCGTGCATTTGTATTCAAAACCCTCAGAATTTTGTTAGTAAACAAACAGCATCATGAAGGCCAAGGGACACTCTAGAGAAGTCAGGGATAAACTTGTGGACAGGTTTAAAGCAGGGTTAGGGTATAAAAAATATCCCAAGCTTTGAACATCTTACGGAGCACTGTTCAATCCATCAGCTGAAAATGGAAACAGTATGGGCACAACTGCTTATCTACCAAGACATGACCGTCCATTTAAATTGACAGGCTGTGCAAGGAGAGAATTAAATCAGTAGCCAAGAGGCCCGTGGTGACTCTGGAGAAGCTGCAGAGATCCACAGCTCAGGTAGGAGAATGTGTCCATGGGTCAACTATTAGTTGTGCCCTCCACAAATCTGGGCTTTATGGAAGAGTGGCAAGAAGAAAGCCATTGTTGAAAGAAAGCCATAAGAAGTTCCATTTGCAGTTTGCAAAAAGCCATGCGGGGGACAAAGAAAACACGTGGAAGAAGGTGCTAGGGTCCGAAATTGAACTTTTTGGCCTAAAAGCAAAACGCTAGTGTGGTGGAAAACTAGCTGGACATCACCATGAACACACTATCCCCACCGTGAAACATGGTGGTGGCAGCATAATGTTGTGAGGATGCTTTTCTTCAGCAGGGACAGGGAAGCTGGTCAGAGTTTATGGGAAGATGGATGCAGCCAAATACAGAGCAATCTTAGAAGAAAACCTGCTGGAGTCTGCAAAAGACTTGAGACAGGGCGGAGGTTTACCTTCCAGCAGGACAACAACCCTAAACATACAGCCAGAGCTACAATGGAATGGCTTAGATCAAAGTCCAGACCTAAATCCAATTTAGGATCTGTGGCAAGACTTGAAAATTGCTGTTCACAGATTCTAATCTGACAGAGCTTGAGCTATTTTGCAAAGAAGAATGGGCAAAAATGTCACTATCTAGATGTGCAAAGCTGGTAGAGACATCCCCAAAAAGACTTGCAGCTGTAATTGCAGTGAAAGGTGGTTCTACAAAGTATTGACTTAGGGGGGCTGAATACTATTGCAGGCCACACTTTTCACATTTGTAAAAAAATTGGAAAACCATTTATCATTTCCCTTCCACTTCAAAATGATGTACCACTTTGTGTTAGTCTATCACATAAAATCCCAATAAAATACTTTTGCGTTTTTGGTTGTACCATGACAGAATGTGGAAAATTGCAAGGGGTGTGAATACTTTTTCAAGGCACTGTATTTGGTCTCAACACTAAACGATATGTCTGGCAGGAATCCAATACAACTCACTATCCAAACAACACCATTCCTACAGTAAAGCATAGAGGTGGTAAATATTAGGTTATGGGGGTGTTTCTCTGCAGCAGGGACAGGAGCACTTGTCAGAACAGAAGAAAAATGGATGGGGCAAAATACCATCAAATTCTTGAGGAAAATCTGCTGCCCTCTGCCAGAAAGTTGTCAAGGGGAAAAAGGTTTACCTTCCAACATGACAATGACCCAAAGCATACAGCAAAAATTACTACAGAGTGGTTGAAGAAGAAAAAAGGTAAATGTCCTTGCATGGCCTAGTCCGGGTTCTGAATCATCTGTCCGGTTTTCAGACTCTCTGAAACCCGGACAGACCATTCAGATAGGGGGAGCTCCTCTAGCATATTTGTCACTTTGGAGACAGCAGCAGTGTCACTGCTTCTGCATAAATACACTGTGCTGGTCTGTTTGTTATAATCTAAAGCTCATTGCTGACCCCCCCTCCCCCAGGCTCCTGTAGGGTCTCTTATCAGTGACTTAATCCCCCCCCCCCCCCTCTGATCACTAGTGCAGTGTCCCGGGAGGCGGAGCTGAGGAGGAGAGGATGTCAGGAGGAGGAGATGATGTCGGGCTGGCTCTACTCACACAGGGAAGAGGTGAGCTGAGAGTTTTTGTCTGAGTGGGGTGGAAAGCTGACAGGACTTGTTTTGCAGTGGTTGCTGTGAAGGGTTAAGGTGACAGGAGGATCGTTCTGAAGTGTGTCTGATGATATCTTCCGAGCTGTGTCTTTACAAACATCCCCCATCCTCAGTCCAGATAATGTGCAGTCATTTATGACCATTCATTAACCCTGTGTGTGTGGAGAGTGTAAACTTCTGATTGTACAGAGCTTGGACAACACAGGGATATATGAATGGTCATACATTACATTCACATCATCTGTACATACAGAGTGCTGGGAGCCGGCAGTTTTCATTGTTGTAAATATTAGTGGATGAGTACAATGGCTTTTGTTTTTATATATATATATCACTATTTCTCAGCCCCCAACTCCCCCGAGGGGCATCCACCCCCCCCCCCCCAGACCACTTCATATATCCAGCTGGCATCATCCCCTCCGCTCTCCTCACCTACTGCCCCCACCATCCCATCCGCACTCCTCACCTACTGCCCCCACCATCCCCTCCGCACTCCTCTCCTACTGCCCCCACCATCCCCTCCGCACTCCTCTCCTACTGCCCCCACCATCCCCTCCGCACTCCTCTCCTACTGCCCCCACCATCCCCTCCGCACTCCTCTCCTACTGCCCCCACCCCTCCCCTCCGCACTCCTCACCTACTGCCCCCACCATCCCCTCCGCACTCCTCTCCTACTGCCCCCACCATCCCCTCCGCACTCCTCTCCTACTGCCCACACCATCCCCTCCGCACTCCTCTCCTACTGCCCCCACCATCCCTCCGCACTCCTCTCCTACTGCCCCCACCATCCCCTCCGCACTCCTCTCCTACTGCCCCCACCATCCCCCCGCACTCATCTCCTACTGCCCCCACCATCCCCTCCGCACTCCTCTCCTACTGCCCCCACCATCCCATCCCCACTCCTCACTCCTCTCCTACTGCCCCCACCATCCCTCCGCACTCCTCTCCTACTGCCCCCACCATCCCCTCCGCACTCCTCTCCTACTGCCCCCACCATCCCCTCCGCACTCCTCTCCTACTGCCCCCACCATCCCCTCCGCACTCCTCTCCTACTGCCCCCACCATCCCCTCCGCACTCCTCTCCTACTGCCCCCACCATCCCCTCCGCACTCCTCTCCTACTGCCCACACCATCCCCTCCGCACTCCTCTCCTACTGCCCACACCATCCCCTCCGCACTCCTCTCCTACTGCCCCCACCATCCCCTCCGCACTCCTCTCCTACTGCCCACACCATCCCCTCCGCACTCCTCTCCTACTGCCCCCACCATCCCCTCCGCACTCCTCTCCTACTGCCCCCACCATCCCATCCGCACTCCTCTCCTACTGCCCCCACCATCCCCTCCGCACTCCTCTCCTACTGCCCACACCATCCCCTCCGCACTCCTCTCCTACTGCCCCCACCATCCCCTCCGCACTCCTCTCCTACTGCCCCCACCATCCCCTCCGCACTCCTCTCCTACTGCCCCACCATCCCCTCCGCACTCCCTCCTACTGCCCCCACCATCCCCTCCGCACTCCTCTCCTACTGCCCCCACCATCCCCTCCGCACTCCTCTCCTACTGCCCCACCATCCCCTCCGCACTCTCCTACTGCCCCCACCATCCCCTCCGCACTCCTCTCCTACTGCCCACACCATCCCCTCCGCACTCCTCTCCTACTGCCCACACCATCCCCTCCGCACTCCTCTCCTACTGCCCACACCATCCCCTCCGCACTCCTCTCCTACTGCCCCCACCATCCCCACTCCTCTCCTACTGCCCACACCATCCCCTCCGCACTCCTCTCTCTCCTACTGCCCACACCATCCCCTCCGCACTCCTCTCCTCCTACTGCCCACACCATCCCCTCCGCACTCCTCTCCTACTGCCCCCACCATCCCCTCCGCACTCCTCTCCTACTGCCCACACCATCCCCTCCGCACTCCTCTCCTACTGCCCACACCATCCCCTCCGCACTCCTCTCCTACTGCCCACACCATCCCCTCCGCACTCCTCTCCTACTGCCCCCACCATCCCCTCCGCACTCATCTCCTACTGCCCACTCCATCCCCTCCGCACTCCTCTCCTACTGCCCCCACCATCCCCTCCGCACTCCTCTCCTACTGCCCACACCATCCCCTCCGCACTCCTCTCCTACTGCCCCCACCATCCCCTCCGCACTCCTCTCCTACTGCCCCCACCATCCCCTCCGCACTCCTCTCCTACTGCCCCCACCATCCCCTCCGCACTCCTCTCCTACTGCCCCCACCATCCCCTCCGCACTCCTCTCCTACTGCCCCCACCATCCCCTCCGCACTCCTCTCCTACTGCCCCCACACCATCCCCTCCGCACTCCTCTCCTACTGCCCACACCATCCCCTCCGCACTCCTCTCCTACTGCCCACACCATCCCCTCCGCACTCCTCTCCTACTGCCCACACCATCCCCTCCGCACTCCTCTCCTACTGCCCCCACCATCCCCTCCGCACTCCTCTCCTACTGCCCACACCATCCCCTCCGCACTCCTCTCCTACTGCCCACACCATCCCCTCCGCACTCCTCTCCTACTGCCCACACCATCCCCTCCGCACTCCTCCTACTGCCCACACCATCCCCTCCGCACTCCTCTCCTACTGCCCACACCATCCCCTCCGCACTCCTCTCCTACTGCCCACACCATCCCCTCCGCACTCCTCTCCTACTGCCCACACCATCCCCTCCGCACTCCTCTCCTACTGCCCCCACCATCCCCTCCGCACTCCTCTCCTATACTTACTGCCCACACCATCCCCTCCGCACTCCTCTCCTACTGCACACACCATCCCCTCCGCACTCCTCTCCTACTGCCCCCACCCCTCCCTCCGCACTCCTCTCCTACTGCCCCCACCATGCCCCACCCCTCCGCACTCCTCTCCTACTGCCCCCACCATCCCCTCCGCACTCCTCTCCTACTGCCCCCACCATCCCCTCCGCACTCCTCTCCTACTGCCCCCACCATCCCCTCCGCACTCCCTCTCCTACTGCCCACACCATCCCCTCCGCACTCCTCTCCTACTGCCCCCCACCATCCCCTCCGCACTCCTCTCCTACTGCCCACACCATCCCTCCGCACTCCGCACTCCTCTCCTACTGCCCACACCATCCCCTCCGCACTCCTCTCCTACTGCCCCCACCATCCCCTCCGCACTCCTCTCCTACTGCCCACACCATCCCCTCCGCACTCCTCTCCTACTGCCCACACCATCCCCTCCGCACTCCTCTCCTACTGCCACACATCCCCTCCGCCCCTCCTACTGCACTCCCCTCCGCACTCCTCTCCTACTGCCCACACCATCCCCTCCGCACTCCTCTCCTACTGCCACACCATCCCCTCCGCACTCCTCTCTACATACTGCCCCCACCATCCCCTCCGCCCACCCCCCTCCTCTCCTACGGCCCCCACCATCCCCTCTGCACTCCTCTCCTACTGCCCACACCATCCCCTCCGCACTCCTCTCCTACTGCACACACCATCCCCTCCGCACTCCTCTCCTACTGCACACACCATCCCCTCCGCACTCCTCTCCTACTGCCCACACCATCCCCTCCGCACTCCTCTCCTACTACCCCCACCATCCCCTCCGCACTCCTCTCCTACTGCCCACACCATCCCCTCCGCACTCCTCTCTTATACATACTGCCCACACCCTCCCCTCCGCACTCCTCTCCTACTGCCCACACCATCCCCTCCGCACTCCTCTCCTACTGCCCCCACACCATCCCCTCCGCACTCCTCTCCTACTGCCCACACCATCCCCTCCGCACTCCTCTCCTACAGCACCCACCATCCCCTCCGCACTCCTCTCCTATACATACTGCACACACCATCCCCTCCGCACTCCTCTCCTACTGCACACACCATCCCCTCTGCACTCCTCTCCTACTGCACACACCATCCCCTCTGCACTCCTTTCCTACTGCACACACCATCCCCTCTGCACTCCTCTCCTCTCCTACTGCCCACACCATCCCCTCCGCACTCCTCTCCTATACATACTGCCCACACCATCCCCTCCGCACTCCTCTCCTATACCTACTGCCCACACCATCCCCTCCGCACTCCTCTCCTACTGCCCACACCATCCCCTCCGCACTCCTCTCCTACTCCCCCACCATCCCCTCCGCACTCCTCTCCTACTGCACACACCATCCCCTCTGCACTCCTCTCCTACTGCCCACACCATCCCCTCCGCACTCCTCTCTTATACATACTGCCCACACCATCCCCTCCGCACTCCTCTCCTCTCCTACTGCCCCCACCATCCCCTCCGCACTCCTCTCCTACTGCCCACACCATCCCCTCCGCACTCCTCTCCTACTGCCCACACCATCCCCTCCGCACTCCTCTCCTATACATACTGCCCACACCATCCCCTCCGCACTCCTCTCCTATACATACTGCCCACACCATCCCCTCCGCACTCCTCTCCTACTGCCCCCACCATCCCCTCCGCACTCCTCTCCTACTGCCCACACCATCCCCTCCGCACTCCTCTCCTACTGCCCACACCATCCCCTCCGCACTCCTCTCCTATACATACTGCCCACACCATCCCCTCTGCACTCCTCTCCTATCCATACTGCCCACACCATCCCCTCCGCACTCCTCTCCTACTGCCCACACCATCCCCTCGCACTCCTCTCCTACTGCACACACCATCCCCTCCGCACTCCTCTCCTACTGCACACACCATCCCCTCCGCACTCCTCTCCTACTGCCACACCATCCCCTCCGCACTCCTCTCCTATACATACTGCCCACACCATCCCCTCCGCACTCCTCTCCTACTGCACACACCATCCCCTCCGCACTCCTCTCCTACTGCCCACACCATCCCCTCCGCACTCCTCTCCTACTGCCCACACCATCCCCTCCGCACTCCTCTCCTACTGCACACACCATCCCCTCCGCACTCCTCTCCTACTGCACACACCATCCCCTCTGCACTCCTCTCCTACTGCACACACCATCCCCTCCGCACTCCTCTCCTATACATACTGCCCACACCATCCCCTCCACACTCCTCTCTTGTACATACTGCCCCCATCATACCCGTGGTATAGTGTGGTACTCCTTCTGCCACTCTGCATGTTGCCGAGCTTGGTGCCTCTATGCATTGGCCTGCCACAATAATGTTGGCTCCCATGAGACAGCCATCTTTAAACCTGGGGAACCCATGATCTTCAATTGCCCGGAGGCCCCATGAGTTTTCAGGCCACCCCTGGCCCAGACTGCTCACTGCAATTGTAAGCCAAGAGTGTCAACTTTGTTAACTCTGAGGTAAAGGGGGACTCTTGTGATTAACTCCATATGATTAGAAATGTTATTTAATCATAAAATATATGTATAGTGTATACTACATAAATACATAAAAATTGCCTTGCATTGTACAGAGGTAATGAATTTAATGTACTAAAAAAAAAAAAAAAAAAAATATTGCCGTGCGCTGCTAATGTGTTCGGGTTTGGCTTGAAGAAAAGGGGACAATAAACTGGCCCTTTGTTTCAAAAGTTTGGAGACACCTCACATAGATGTTATAAGTTGCACTTATAAGTAAATACAGCTGGATAAAGCAAAAACTGTGGCTGTCTTCATTCCAGGCTGCAACGCATCAAAATTTAATCATTTTAAAATGGTGGTGATTATTTTCTATACCCACTGTATATACTCAGAATTTTATCTTATATTCTTTTAGGATTCTGAAGAACAAGCAGGACCAGCAGAACATAGCAAACTGAAATGGGAACAATAAAAAAAAAAAGGAAATAATGGTCATCAAAGTCATATATATATTTTTAACAACAAAGATGTTATACTTACCTGCTCTTTGCAGCAGTTTTGCACAAAGCAGCTCAGATCCTCTTCTTCTTGGGTCCATCGCCGGCTCTCTTGACCCATCCCTCCTGCCGAGTTCCCCCAGAGCAAGCAACTTGCAATAAGGGCACCCAAGCAGGCTTGCTCCTGAGCTGTGACTCTGCGGTTCCATTCACACACAAAGCCATGGCTCAGCCCCGTCCCCTCTTTCTCCTGATTGGCTCAGTGGCTGTGATTGACAGTCTCAGCCAATGGAGGAGGCAGAGTCCACGGAGACCAGGTAAGTATTAGGGGGACCATGCTGCACAGAGAAAGTTTTTTATACCTTAATGCATAGAATGCACAAAAGGTAAAAAACCTTGAGCCTTTAAATGTGACTGAGATGAAGGCTGTGTATATGTATGTATATATATATATATATATATATATATATATATATATATAATTTAAATTGGGCACTTGTGTTTTTATCAAACAACCTACAAAGTGCATAAACAGAAAAAATAATGAACTAAAATCAATATTTAGTGAGCCCCCCCGCCTTTAAAACAACATCAATTCTTCTAAGTACACTTGCACACAGATTTTTATTTAAGGATCTCGGAAGGCTCTCTGGCCATACCATCTCTTCCAGGTCTCTTGTCCTTTTTCCTGAAGGCAGTTCTTTATGACTGTGGCTGAATGTTTTGTACTTTTCGGCATTGAGAAGACCATTTGAGTGGGCAGCACAGTGGTGCAGTGGTTAGCACTTTCACCTAGCAGTAATAGGGTCGCTGGTTCAAATCCCGACCACGACACCTTCTGCCCGGAGTTTGTATGTTCTCCCTGTGCCTGCGTGGGTTTCCTCCGGGTACTCCAGTTTCCTCCCACACTCCAAAGACATGCTGGTAGGTTAATTAGATCCTGTCAATAAAATTGGCCAAATATGTGTATGGTGTATGTTGTATGTGTATGTGTTTGTAAGCATGTTGGGACCCCACAGGGCAAGGACCACGCTATACCACAGATGGACACCAGTGGCAAAAAGTGCCCTGAGGCGATTCAGTTCGCATAGGTTGCGCTATACAAGTCATTCATTCATTTGTTCTAACCAAATACTCAACATGCTCTGCAGAAATGAACCCCCAAACCTACAAGGAGCTCCATCATACTTCACTATTGCCTGAAGACACTCACCCTTGCACAGCTTAATTTTCTGTGTGGGCTGGTGTAAACAGTCCCTTGTGTGCAAGTGTATGTGGGAGAATCTAAGCGGTTTAGAAAGAAAAGGGTGAATGCACCAAACATTGATTTGATGTAAGTTTTTTTGTGCACTTTGTGGAAAGTTAACTGATAAATAAAAACTACTAATTTAATTATTTTTGAACACCTGCTAATTTTACAGCATTTTTACACAAGTTCTTAAAACAATAACAGTACTGTATGTATAGAAAAATATATAAATATATACACATTATATACTTGGCTAAGAGGCAAAGAATGTGAACATCACATTATTGAAAACTCAGAACTTACAGGCGGTCCTCGAGCTCCGGGTTCCCCTGGTTTTCCTGGCTTGCCCCTTGTTCCCTATGAAACAACAGAGAAATGAACTGAAATCTGGATTCATTTCACATCTGGCTGAAATCTACATTCTGTTTCTTTGCGTAGCAAGTGACCAGGCCACCCAGTTCCTGATGTCAGCGGTGGGCTCTTTGTAATGGTATTAATCCATGCATTTAGACACTTCAGACACTGACCTGTCATTCAGTATTCCTACATGTGCAGCAGAGAAAACACACACAAGCTCACTGCTTAAATTAATGACTTTGATTTTATCTACACC
The DNA here is from genome assembly GCA_028564925.1 of Lithobates sylvaticus. Lineage (NCBI taxonomy): Eukaryota > Metazoa > Chordata > Amphibia > Anura > Ranidae > Lithobates > Lithobates sylvaticus. The sequence continues at coordinate 124,687,924 of CM053033.1, forward strand.
ATTTATTGTCACCTGTACTTTCACCTTTTCATACAACTGTATCAGCTCTCTATGTACTATAAAAAGGCAATCATGCTGATGAATTATTACCGAAGAAAAGAAAATGAGCACAACTTTGAAATTGTAGTGCTTGGCAACCAATCATCAATTGCTATCACCAATAATTCAATTGTCTGCATATTTTCTTTTCTCTAGTTTTAACGTATTAACTACAACATTTTTTTTTGCTTAGCATTTTACTGTTTTTCATGGAAACAAATTAGTCCAATGCTTACTCCTAATTATAAAGCTGTTTTGACAATCCCTCCACTCACTCTTTCCCCTATTTCATCAATGTTAATTATAACACAGCTAAATCTGATCTGTAAATAGATACTAAAAAACTATAAAGATTCTTAATCTATTTTTGGCTATATTTTCACCAATAATTGTACTCTTTCTGAAACACAAAGCAATTTTTAAAACATTTGTTAATGCAGAACCATAATTTTCCATGTCTGACTTTGTGAAACTTTGTTTAGCCAATCCAGTTACATCAGGAAATACTTAAGGCCCAAAACGAAGTGTAATGAGGCCTTCTAGCAAAACCAGTAAGGGCTCTCTAATCTCAAAAAATAACTATGAAGGCCATACCGTGCTTTGTGTCCCCAACCAACAGCAGTTCTATTCATTTTCTTGGATGAGGAAAAAAAAAGTGCCAGAAAGAGGAAATCCTGCTCAAATACGACTCCTTATCACACCCGTTTTTCAAAGCGTTACATGCAAAAGCACTTAAATAGAAAACCTAGCCTGCATTTTATACTTGATTGGTAAAATGCAGGCACAGTGTGGCATAAATACTGTGATGTACAGTGAAGAGTGGATAGTGATATCCGCTCTTTGTTATAAATAGGCCTCTGAGGGTTTCCACAGCAGTCAACATAGATTTCCAAGTTATATATGAATTTATTTTATCCCAATGTAACAGTCATGCCATTGCCACCTGCATAAATCACGGTGTAGCCAGAAAGTGCTGGATGCCTTGGGCCCAATAGCAGTCTGCCACAGCTACACCCTTAAATTACATTTTTGATTGATCCAAGAATTCTGATTTTTACAGTGGCAGGATAAAGGGTACAAATTCATCAGCTTTTAAAGAAGGTTTTCTAGAAACTTTCCCTCATCAAACTCACCACCACCTGGTTAATAGACCAGAGAGCCAAGACCCTTCCTAACATATCACTGGAAGAATGATTTGTCGATGTAGGGAATACCAGGTACTCCTTGCTAAAGGAAAGGGAAAGATAACTAGCAAATTGCAAGTCGGAAATGCTGGTTGGGTATAGGTCCAAATAAGGGTCCATGCACTCTGGCTTAAAAAAAGACGCTGCTCCTAGAGGAGTTTTGTATTTTTTAACTAATGTTATCCTGTGTGTCCATGCACATTAGGTTATTTAGAAGCATATTTTAAGCACAGTGTTTAGAGGCAGAAAAAATATTTCTGATTTACGTTTTTGAGAGCAGTTTTCTGGCCGATAAAAAAGCTAAACGCTAGTACAAATGACGCTCAAAATTTGCATTTTTGTTCTGCCAAGAGCAGTAGTGTTTTTGTGAATGGACCCTAAAAGACATCTATGACAGAAACAAAAAAACTATCATTATTGGACTCCATTTGTACATTCTGGTCGACTGCCTAACATACCAGGTCACTGACTTATAAATAAGGACATAGGATTTTTTTCAAACTTTCCTGACCTGCATACTTGATCTGGTCTACCTTCTCAGATAGTCTTGAACCAAGAAGGTTGGCTTAGCAGCCAGGTAACTATAATTTTGAGAAGATGGTCAGTAATGGCAGCCTTACTTCTTTAATTACAGAAACCTGTAACAGCCCTTAGGCCTTGCTGTTGAGGAACGGAGCACTGACTCATTTGGGATAGGTGGAATGTCAGTATGTACTGGCAACTTAGAGTGTCTTCAGAGTAGCTAACATGTCACTTTATCTAGCATGGGCAAAGGAGAATTTTAACTTTTCAATATACTTGTAACTAGTAAAAGCTTTCTCTTTTTTGACCTTATTGTCTTTTCCATGTAACGCCTAAAGCTCCCGCAGACTAACCATGTTAGAACTGAGTGATAACATGACCTCTAATTGCTAATTTCTCGGTTGGCTCTGAGAGGTGCTTTCAGAAGATCCTCCTGAAAAAACATGCGCACCTCTCCATCCAGTGTTTATTTGTAATTTTCCCCAACTGCTTCAGCAAGTAAAGGAGGGCTATTAAGGGAAAGAGCTGACAAGAGAGCCCAGTCCCATAGATGTTTGGCTACAGCACTTTTATTTTAGTGAGACAAGTGCACAAAAGACTACCATTTCCATTGCAGAAAAAAAAAATCACCAAAACATACCACAGTGCCTCTGGATCCCTTTAAGCCCTGAAAACCGGGTGGTCCAGGATGCCCCTGCAAAAAATAAAATGTATATATTTTTTAATTTAATTATTATTGGAGATTCCACTAAAAAACACCAATTTAATTCTCACACTGTATTAGTCCATACGCAAGCCTTCACACTATGCAGAATCGCCTAATCAGACTGTTACATGTATGGTGAGCTTTACAAGCCAACAGTGACAGTTCCTTACCCGTAAACCTTGTTGCCCTGCTTTTCCTCTGGGCCCCTCTGGTCCTTCTTGGCCCTGTATTTAAGTAATATATGGTTAATAATCATACTAGGTCTTAAACCTCATCAACATGCTTCATATTTGCAATAATATAGAACAATATTGGTCTGTTTTTGGCCTGTATAGTAAACCTTACAACTTACAACAACCATCCAACTTGGTCTTCAAGTGTTTATTACTCATGTGGTTTTTCTGGCACTTTTAACATCAAATGTTTAAGGTCTAACCCCAAACACATTTTTTAGTTTTGTATAGAGTGCAAAAGTGTTAGATTTGTTGGGTTTTATTGCTGTCTAAGGCCTCATAAAACTCTGATGGGGACACAGCCAGCACCAAAAAAGCTGACTGGGGTTTCAGCTTTGCCCTACTTTGATACAAAAACAATTTTTTTTTAAATTGTCCCTCATTTGAGAATGGGCATTGAGACATAAAGCTTTTTCATTTATCTGTAAATACAAATGCATTTCAAACAGAGGAACTGCCTTTGGAAATATCTGCATGGCACAGTAACTGCAAGACCTCATACTGTAAATCTACTTCTAACATGTTTGTGCTAATACACAAGATTTATTGGAAAAGGGCATTAAAAGTCCAAAGAAACTATTTGTGCAAGCATCTTTAATCCTAAAGATTAATGTAGGCATCCACTGGTATTAAAGCAGAATGTACACTGAATATTGTATATGAATGTTACACCAAGAAAACTTTTAAAACTGAATAACAACATTTAACCATGGTGATTTGGAACTAGAACAGGGTGATTTTACAAATGTTCACACCTCCTATCATGTTCTTGGACAATCAACATTTGTCTTGACATATTACATGACACCAAAAAAATTGGCCATGCTTGAGGGAGAAAAGCTAGCCTGAAAAGGATACTAATAATACACAGCATTTCCACAGATGTATCCTGTCCAGCAGGGATTCACCGATACCATTTTTTAAACACTGAGTACGAGTACCTATACCTTTTTTTTAAGTACTCGCCGATACCAATTACCAATGCCCATTTCCTAGGGAGAGTAGGTAAAAGGGTGGTTTGGAAGATGGAGAGGGGGAGTTGGGTGATGATGGGTTTAGGGCAGAGTGGGAGGGTGAGGGCAGGGTAGTTAAGGATGGGAGGGCTGGAAAAGGCTGTGATCACTGAGGTGGTCATTGGGAGATTACTGGATGGCCGGAAGGGACCTCTGGAGTGTTAAATTGGGGTGGTAGAGGATAGGGTATGAGGGCTGGACTATGTATTGGTGGCTGTAGACATATTAAAGGAATGTATGGCCAGTCAGTTATTTATTTTCAGCAGTGGATAAGAGTAAAGGAATTGAGGACAATGTTGGAAGGGATGGAGGCTGGTGGAGGAGGTGGGAGCTGGAATGACTTGGGGGCAGAGGTGACAGCTGGCAGAGGGGAGGAGAAGACTGAGAAGGCACTGGGCAAACATTTTCTTGCCCCCCCCCCCCCTGCTCTGAGGCATACAATGAAAAGCAGGTAGATCTATTTAAAAAAATCTATTTACTGCAGCAGATCAGGCAGCGATTGCAATTAGTTGGCACTTTCCAGAAGTTACAGCATAACATTACCACTCACTGATTGGTTGTTAGAGGTTACTGCACATCAATATTGCTCACTGACTGGTTGCTAGAGATTACAGAAGACCACTATTGTTCATCCCACACCTTTACCACTACTGTACCCAATCCCACACCACACCTTTGCAATCATTTTTTCACCCTCACCAAATAGCAGCTCATACAACTCTGCAAACCTTCAGCACACCTCTGCTAAAAACTGCACCCCCACCACACATCTCTGACATCATTGTGCCCCTTCAACCAACTCTGTCACCACTGTACCACCTTACACACCTCTGCAACTACCCCCAACCCACCTCCAATATACCTCTGCCACAACTGCACTCCCACCATACACATCTGTCACCAATGCCCCTCACCCCTGCCCCCCCCCCCCCCATAACAACACTGCACAGTCAGCACTGTTCCTCCTCACAAACACCTCTGCACACTGTACCCACCCACACACATCTGTCACCAATACCCCCCATACTCAACAACACACCACTGCCAACATTGTTTTTCCCCTAAAAAAAACTCTGAACACTGTACCCCCTCCCACACCTGCACTCCTATGCCACCTATGTGCTCCCTGCCACCACTACACTGCCCCTTTCTTTCACTGCCATCAATACTCCTCTTGCATACCCTTAACAAAAATATGAGCCATAATCTTTGTCACCACTGTAAACCAGCACCATGTTTTTCCACCATTGAGGTCATTGTGGAAGTGGGTTGACTCCACTTACACTGTCCTGTAATCACATTTACTTTGGGACTTCCAGTTCAGAGATCTTCTTTCTGGAGTCGAACCACCCAGCAGCATGCAATACATAAAAAAAAAAAGCTGTGCTGCTGGGAAGGGGGCAGGAGCAGGGTGTGGTTTTCTGTAGGCTCCTGGCAGGGATTGGAGCCTGTCTACAGATCCGCCCACTGTCTCCTCACAAATCCAATCCTAATGCCGTGGCCTCAGTGTCCAGTCACCATGGTAACCAGGTGAAACAGCGAGGCATGCTGAATCCAGACCCAGCTTGCCGGGACTTAGATATCCCGGGACAATGGACTCTTGCTGAAGGAGAAGGGTTAGTGGCTACAGTGGGAATGATGCTGGTGGAGGGGGGGGGAGGGGAGATAGTGCTGGAACACTAGATGATGGGGGGGAGGAGTCAGTATTTCTGGCGGATGCATAGATAACTATTGCCAGTGCTCTGCTGAGAACTCCAAACACCTCTCTCACTTCTGGTTACAGATTTCAGCAATAATTGAAGATTTACACGTGTTGGAGTTTTCGGCAGAACCCCGGGAGCGGTACTGGATGATTTTGCTGTTTTCACTGAACAGCAGGTACAGAGGAAAAAAGTTGTCGCCACCTTGAAGGCGGCCATGTTTTTGGTTAGTAGCGGGCAGCCTTGTTCTGTGAAAATAACTAAATAATCCAGTACCGGACTGCATACTCTCCCAGGGTTCTGCTGAAAACTCCAACTCGTGTAAATCTGCAATTATTGCTGAAATCTCTAACCGGAAGGAAGGTGGTTGGAGATTTCGGCAGAACATCTGCATTCTTTTGTTTAAATTTCATCGGTCAGCAGGGGAATCTTGCTGATAGCTGAAATGTCATTGGTTGTTAAGGACGCAGCGGCTCTGCTCCTTAACAACCGATAATTGCCAGCATTCTTTTCTTTACATTTCAGTTGTCAGTGCAGAATCCCGCTGACAGATGAAAGAACCAAGCCTTGAGGTATCAGTTTCAGGTATTGGTGCATTTGCACACGTACCGATTCTCATGCAAATGTTTAGTATCGGCACTGATGCTGGTATGGGTGCAACCCTATTGTCCAGTAAGCTTATAAAAGGACACAAACATTTCACTTATAGATTTGAAAGCACATATCAAAAAACAATATATCCTGCGGTATGTATAACTACAGAGAACTGCAGATCACTCAGAACCGTATGGTACTGTGTTCTGGAGAAAACTATTCCAAGATCCAACTTACAGGATATCCAGGATCTCCCGACTCCCCTCTATCTCCACGATCACCGACAGGACCCTTGATAAAGAGAAAAAGATGTGTCACTTGATGGTTTGGGTAGACCTTGTCTCCATTCAAGATTTTGTGAATAATGCTACAATATCTAAAGATAAGCTGGAGTCTCATTAATCTTAGTCCCGATTCACAATAAGTGCCAGTTCACACTGGGGTGGCTTCAAAGTCACGCGACTCTGAAGTCGGAGCGACTTGAGTCGCTCTGATTAGAACGGTTCCAGTGCACTGCATGGAGCGCGACTTGTCAGGTGGCTAAGTCGCCTGACAGGTCGCCTTATGCCACATACACACGAGCGGATTAACCAGCCGGATTGTCCGCCGGAATCCGCCCGTGTGTGGGCTCCGGCGGACTTTTTCTTAGCAAAAGTCCGGCGGACTTAGTAAGAACTTTTGACTCAAAATTGTCCGCCGCCTCAGCAGTCCGGCGGACAATCCGGCCATCTGTGTGCTAGTCCGCGGGACTTTTGTAATGAACGGACTTGCCGACACACGGAGTAAAGTCCGTTCATTTTCAACGTGACTCCAGGTAGACGGGACTAGCGAAGGAAGTCAATGCCGCCGCCTTGATCGGCGAGATTGACACCTCGCGAGCCCCGTCACCTGGTATGGATTTAAAGTGGAATCCCTACACCGAAGAAACGGCGTGGGGGTCCCCCCCGAATCCATATCAGACCCTTATCCGAGTACGCAGCCCGGCCGGTCAGGAAAGGGGGTAGGGACGAGCGAGCCGTACCAGACCGCGTGCCCTCAACATGGGGGGGTGCCTGCCCCAAGGCACCTTGTCCCCATATTGATGAGGACAAGGGCCTCTTCCCAACAACCCTGGCCGTTGGTTGTCGGGGTCTGCGGGCGGGGGGGTTATCGGAATCCGGGAGCCCCCTTTAATAAGGGGGCCCCCAGATCCGGGCCCCCCACCCTATGTGAATAAGTATGGGGTACGATGTACCCCTATCCATTCACCTGGTGAAAAAAGTGTAAATAAAAACACAACACAAGTTTTTAAAATACTTTATTACACAGCTCAGGGGGTCTTATTACATCTTGGGGGGTCTTCTCGCCGGACTCCTCCGCTATCTTCTGCTAGCTCTTTTACTAGCGGAGGAGCCCGGCTTTCTTCTTCGTCGCCGCCGCTGTCTGGGGGTCTTGTTCCGACTTTGGGGGTCTTGTCCCGCTCTTCGGTTCTTCTTGCCGGGCCTCCGCTATCTTCTTATAGCTCTTTTACTAGCGGTGGCCCAGTCTTGTGTCGCCGCCGCCTTCTCCTTGTTCTTCCTTTCGATGTTGACACAACGCTCTCTCTGGCCGTAATGGCAGAGACACGTTGTGCTGTGACTTATATAGGGACAAGGGGCGGGGCCACTGGCTCATGTCACATGGTGACCATGCCCCCTATGATGTCACAGTCCCGGAGGATGCGGGGACTGTGACATCATACGGGGGCGGGGTCACCATGTGACTATATAAGTCACAGCACAACGTGTCTCTGCCATAATGGCCAGAGACAGCGTCGTGTCAACATCGAAAGGAAGAAGAGAAGAAGGAGAACAAGGCGGCGGTGACACAAGACCGGGCCACCGCTAGTAAAAGAGCTATAAGAAGATAGCGGAGGCCCGGCAAGAAGAACCGAAGAGCGGGACAAGACCTCCGAAGTCGGAACAAGACCCCCGGACGGCGGCGGAGACATAGAAGAAAGCCGGGCTCCTCCGCTAGTAAAAGAGCTAGCAGAAGATAGCGGAGGAGTCCAGCGAGAAGACCCCCCAAGACGGAAGAAGACCCCCGAGCTGTGTAATAAAGTATTTTAAAAACTTGTGTTGTTTTTATTTACAATTTTTTTCACCAGGTGAATGGGTAGGGGTACATCGTACCCCATACTCATTCACATAGGGCGGGGGCCGGGATCTGGGGGCCCCCTTATTAAAGGGGGCCCCCGGATTCCGATAAGCCCCCTGCCTGCAGACCCCAACAACCAACGGCCAGGGTTGTCGGGAAGAGGCCCTTGTCCTCATCAACATGGGGACAATGTGCTTTGGGGTGGGAGGCCACAGGGCCCCCCTTTCCCAAAGCAGCCCCCCATGTTGATGGCACGCGGCCTGGTACGGCTCAGGAGGCCGGGCTGCCTGCTCGGATAAGGGTCTGATATGGATTTGGGGGGGACCCCCACGCCGTTTTTTCGGCGTAGGGATTCCCCTTTAAATCCATACCAGGTGACGGGGCTCGCGAGGTGTCAATCTCGCCGATCGAGGTGGCGGCATTGACTTCCTTCGCTAGTCCCGTCTACCTGGAGTCACGTTCTAAATGAACGGACTTTACTCTGTGTAATAGTCCAGCGGATCTCCGCCAATACTCTGGCGGATTATTAATCCGCCGGAAAAGTCCGGGTGTGTGTGTGGGAAAGTCCGCACGTTAGGAAAGTCCGACGAACCTTCGCTGGAAAGTCCGGCGGACCTCCGCTGGAAAGTCCGGCGGACCTCCGCTGGAAAGTCTGGCGGATTGTCCGCCAGACTAAGTCCGACGGATAGTCCGGCCGAAAAGTCCGATTGTGTGTACGTGGCATAAGTGTGAATCTGGATTTAGGCGACCTGTCAGGTGACTTAGCTGCCTGACAAGTCGCGCTCCATGCAGTGCAATGGAACTGTTCTAATCAGAGCTACTCATGTTGCTCCGACATAGAAAATGGTTCCTATACTACTTGGGGGTAACTTCGGAGTGGCTTGCATTGGCTTCTATTACAGAAGTCGTTTGCAAGCAGCGCGGTACGGCTTGAACCAGCACTTAGTGTCCGAATGACTTTTCAGTCTTCCAGAGTAAATTAAACTTTCTACAGATGTTCATTGACCTGGTTGAACCTTACAGGTAAGTCTCTATTATTTTATCATGAGAAAGGTGATGTTGTTGGTGATTCTAAAGGAATACGTTTAAAAAAAACAGACATGTTAGTTACCTGCTTTGTTCAATGGTTTTGCACAGACTAGCCCGAATTCTCTTTTTTGTGTCCCCTGCCGGTGGTCCCGGCTACTCAACCCTTTTTTTGCCACGGGTTGCAAGAAAGAAATTTGCAGGATTCCCCCATCAGCACATATAGGAGAATCTTTCCTGCTGGGCCATTGTGTTCTCCCGGCGGGGGAGGGGGAAATGGGGTGGGAGCGGGGCGGAAGCAATCACCACCAGGAGAAGACAGTGATTATCGCTAGCAGCCGCTTGCGATAATCGAAAGCGAAGTTGATCGATCAACTTGGTACATTTAGCCTGCCAATTAATGGTTCAAATCTCGGCCAGTTCCTGCTGAGCCAGCTGAGATTCGAACCATGTATGGCTGACCTAAAGCTGGCTATGCATTATACAATTTTCTTATTCAATTTCCTTTAGATTTACCTTCAACTATGTAGTGCAATAGCCTGCTTGATTGCAAACAAATTGAAAGTGTTTAACCTCATATTATATGGTTTTGGTAAATCTAAAGGAAAATTGTACAACAGAATTGTATAATGTATGGCCAGCATAAGCCTCAAGATGTTGCACAATTCTGACACTGCACACACAAGAAAAGCGCATGTGCCTCATTCCATTCCAAACCTTTCTCCCACAGAGCTCCAAGATCTCAGTGGAGGGCTTTTAAGAAAAAAAAAAAAAAAAACACAGATGAGTGTACCATTGCATGGTGCATAAGCAGGATGGAGATCATGACATCATGTGTTCCATCTCGCACATGACATTTGTAGGCCTTAAGCCCAATGTCCTGATTACCCCCATTACTTACAACCGCCCCTCCAATCCCCTCAATAATGACTTGACCAGGTTATTGGAGTAAATGGCCTCAACGGCCTAATTTTATTAAAAACTCTTTTGAAAATATTAAAAAATATATAATAAATAACAAGTTATCAAATAACCATTAAACTTCTGTATTTTGTGGGTCATGTAAAAAACCAACATACACTAGTCACTGTGAAACAACTTTTTAACTTTATATCTCCAGTCGGCAACCCTGGACTCGGAGGCGGTACCTAACCATCACAGTGACCTACGTTTACCCTTCCAGGATAACCCCGGTTAACCTCGGAAGTACCCAAAAAAACTCCCATCCTCATGGATAGGTACAACATGTACCATACATGTACCCAAACTTCTCCTCCTCCAGCGACCCAACACTGCCATAGTAAAACCACCAAACCGTACCTACCCCGTCTATCAGCAAAATTGGGAGGGTGGGTGGGAATCTCTTCCTCTGCCGCTCTGAAACTGACGTCACTTCCCCCTTCCTCACTTTGCTAGACGCTCGCTCCCCGCTCTCAGCTCCTCCCCTTTTCTTAAAAGGGAAACTAGATTTTAAAGCGGCCATGCTGTGCTGGCCATCTACTGTCATGGGGCCCCTATGCCTATTTTCTTTTGTCCTTTGCTACGGGGCTTTCTGGACAACACACTTCTCAAAATGACTGTACAGGAGCACAGACAGCAGCTGCACAAAAGCAGCCTGAAAAGGGATCCACAAAAAGGAAAAAAACTGTGTGGACATAGGTAACTGTACTTGCTGATATACAATGTATTCTATATTGTTGTAATTTTCTTTCAGAGCAGGGGATCCTCTTTAAGTACTCAGGGGGAGATCGTGGCTCGGATCAGGCTACATTTTTCATCTTAGCTACCTATATCTTTGGATCTACTGATTGCTGTTTTGGATTTTGTTGAAGGTAAACTCTTTTTTTGCCTAGGTTGGTGATAGGTAATAGGTGATAGGTTGCATGTGCATAAGCAAAAAAAAGACAGAATTTTTACAAAAACAACTGACAGTAATTATGAATGTGAACATCTACGATAATAGTAATAAGTCTTACTCTGTCTCCAGGGGGACCCGGTGCACCTTCCATCTTGCCATCCTCCCCCTGTTCTCCCTGCAGAGAAAGATAGTATGTCATTATATACGGTACATATTACAATGTAATTCCCATGAAGAGCTGGCAGCATGTTGCAACTGGTAACAGCCTTTGGTCTAGGCATCATGCCCTATGCTAGCTGCCAGCTAGCTTTGCAATGCCCCTCTTTACATGACCCAGTACACAGCAAGCAGTTAATGTGCCTGAAAGAGCAGCAAGAAAACTGAAAGTCTAAATTCTGTTTAGATTATATGAATGAGTGAGAAAAATCGAGCATTGGCAAGTGACAGGAAAAAATGCAGAGAAGAAGGGCCAGAAAGTAAACATGTGAAGCTCCAAACACACATGATGAGGGGAGAGAAAGACGGGCGTGTTGTACTTGGCAGAAGGCCCACACACAGACACATTTATATAGTAAGACCATGCATCTGCAGAGTTTTGAATGAAGGGAACTGAAAAAGTCACATACATATCTTCCTTTTGTCTATACAAATTTGACCACGATTCTCATTTAAACAGAGAACTAAGAAAGCCAAAGTAAGTGCTTTCCTTTCAGTCAATTTAGACTCGGTTTAGATGGGATTTGATTACATTGAGACGATTAGCCAAGGCAGAAACTTATCTGTTTTGCATTATTCTGCAGCACTGAGATAATAAAATGTATCTAATGAATGCATCTAATGTATCTAAATGAAATGTATCTTTATCGATTGGATTTAGAGGTTGCTCAGTGGAAACAGAGATACGATAGATAACTTATGTTCATATCTTCCAACAATCAATCAAATCCCACTGCCCTGTGTGTGGCATATCGATCAATTGTGTTGTCCACTATTGATCAATCAGAAAATAAATTGATCATTTAACAAAGCGTGTAAGGCCACTATTTGGTTTTCTTTAACCAATCAAAATGTTCTTAGAGCTAATTTAAACACTCTCACAATTTGTTGTCACCATCTTTATTACCAATTATAGCCTAATTTTTTTACCTAAACAGGTTACTTTCCAAAAGGCTGACCTGTCATGCATGTTTTAGGCCCAGCTAATGTTCACAAAAAGGGATGTCTAGCATTTCACCAGAACATAGTATCATTACTGTGGTAAGAGTATAAAAAAAAAAATGTGGTACTCCCAATCCTTTTCTTGGAGTCCATTACGGGTAAAAAAAAATCCAGATACTGCAAGGTTAAACGGCTGCCTACAGGAGGATTTGGAAAATGGGACGCAAAAAAAAAGACTATTGTGGCACAGCCCAGGATAACCCCTTCTCTTCCCAGCAGGCCTCAGTTCGTCCCAAGCAGTACCAGGAGCACAATTATAAACACAGATGGGTGATACTTGTGTCTGTCAAAGGACTCCTAAAAAAGGATTTTACAAGTACAAAAATCCTATTTCTTTCTAATCCATTGAGGGACATAGGAATTCAGTTACTGTCGTACGTCTAAAAGCAGTCCAACTGAGGGGTGGGCAACAAGCAACAAGCTAACTGGCCCAGCAAAACAGAACTTAGGACTAGCTGCAGTCTAAGAGCCACCTTAAGGACCAGCACCTGAACCTAACACAAGATGAAACAGAATTTTCTGCCTGACTGTGGAACCTGCCAACACAACCAGAGGGAGGACACAGAGTACCAAAACTGATACCCAAGACAAAGAAAGAAGAAAGAGTTACCAACCAGGGAGGAATGATGGAAGGAAGCATCGACCCATAGACTAAGTTAGAAATGGAACTACCTGAAACATCAAGGAGTGGAATAAATTGCAACGTGGGAGAGAAAAACAACCAACATGGTTGATAAGAAAGGGAAACCAGTCCCTGGAAGAAACGGTATCAGACAAGGGAGTTGGGAACAAGTCCTTGGAGGAGAAGACCAGCCAGGCTGAAGGCCCTAAGCCCATATACAACTGACTCCATATGGGTCAGGAAACAAAAACATATGCTATGGAAAACATCTCTGATAAATTTGGCAATAGTAAAAAACTAAATTTCCTGGATCATGATAAACGAAAAATTAACTAGTATTCTTTGTGACCAACAAAATCGATTTGAAAAGATTTTGAATACTTGTATTAGATATCTCCAGTCGCCGTGAGGGGCGGGGGGGGGGGGGGGGGGTCAGTAGCCTGGAGCGTGGGGGTCGTTTGCACATTATCTCTTCCTCTTTTTTCTTCTTCTCTCTTTCTCTCGTTTCCTTTTCTCCTCTTTGCTTCTTTTCTTCACCTATAAATTCTTAGTTTGTTTCCATAGCTGGGTTCCCGCATGCTTGATAGTGGGCTCTACAGTATATTCAGTCCAGCGTATACTTAATACCTAGGCCTTTTGCTATAGACTCAAGCAGGGAATGATGATCCTACAATACGACAGTCCCTCTACAGGGAATTTCATTGTTTCATATTCCCCTGTTATCTCCCCCCCCCTTTTCTTTCCCCCCCCCCCTTCTTTGTTTCAAGGCCTTCCTGGGTTACACCAGGATAGCCTTGACCGGTTATAGAGGTTATTAATACTATCGTTGGGTGTACAGTGAACAGTTATTGATAGCGTGTGTTAGGCACCCTATGAACCATCAGTTTGCCTATGGATAAGAACGGACAGGGTCAGTACCTTTGTTCAGTATAATTACATAATGTTCCATTTGTGCTTTTCCGAGACCCACTATCGTAACACGATTGTTGATATAAAACTTGTATCAATGTGAACCCTTGTTATCTGTCAAATTTGATTTCAATAAAAATCATTGAAAGAGAAAAACATTATATGCTCCATTCCGCTCTACTTGTACACTAGCATTTACATTAACCCAGTAATTATAGAATACACACTGCCACTGTCTATTATCTACTCTAAGAATTACCAGACACCATACTGTTAAGGCCAAATTTGTCCCCAAATGGGCATACTTTGCTAGTTTTAGTGAAATAGTAAGATCACTGAACTGTGAATTCCCATGGTGGATAAGGTTTTATGGCTTATTCTATTTGTTAACATTTTCTAAAACATACATGGTATGATGTGTGCACATCATTACTAGAACAGTATGACTTTAGTGGCGGAACTACCGCCATAGCGACACACGCGGCCGCTATGGGGCCCGCAGCCGCTATGGGGCCCGGGGTGGAGGTTGGAGAAATGCATACTGCCGGGGCCCCGGGGGACGAGCACTGCCCGCATGGTCCCCCAGCCAGGGGAAGTGAGGAGAGGAACAAGCAGTCCGTACAAGCAGAGCGCTGTGTAATAGCTTTTATTTGAATGTCCTGTGTGTGTTCCCGGGGCTCACCGTCACATAGCCCCACCTCTTGGCCCGGCGCTTTTGATAGACAGAACGCCGGTCCAATGCGGGACATGTGACGTCATCAAAGGCGCCGGGCCACGAGATGGGGTTATGTGACGGTGAGCCCCGGGAACACAGGACATTCAAATTAAAGCTATTACAGCGCTCTGCTTGTACGGACAGCGCGCCTCTTCCTCTCCTCACTTCCCCTGGCTGGGGGACCGTGCGGGCGGTGCTCGCCCCCCCCCCCCCACTCTGAGACAGCCCCACGCTCACCAATAGCCATTTGAGGGCTGCTGCAGTCTGGCTCACCTCTTCCACTGCACAGGTGAGGCTGCATTGGGCACGGGGGAGGCTGCATTGGGCACGGGGAGGCTGCATTGGGCACGGGGGAGGCTGCATTGGGCACGGGGGAGGCTGCATTGGGCACGGGTCATGCTGTATTGGGCACAGGTGAGGCTGCATTGGGCACGGGGGAGGCTGCATTGGGCACGGGTCAGGCTGCATTGGGCATGGGTGAGGCTGCATTGGGCATGGGCAGGCCACGCTGAATTGGGAAAAGGTGAGGCTGCATTGGGCACTGAACATGCTGCATTGGGCACAGGCAGGTGAGGCTGCATTGGGCAGGGGTGAGGCTGCATTGGGCAGGGGTGAGGCTGCATTGGGCATGGGTGAGGCTGCATTGGGCACAGGTGAGGCTGCATTGGGCACAGGTGAGGCTGTATTGGGCATGGGCAGGCCACGCTGCATTGGGCACAGGTGAGGCTGCATTGGGCAAAGGTGAGGCTGCATTGGGCACTGAACATGCTGCATTGGGCACAGGCAGGTGAGGCTGCATTAGGCACAGGTGAGGCTGCATTGGGCACAGGTGAGGCTGCATTGGGTGAGGCTGCATTGGGCACGGGTCACACTGCATTGGGCACAGGTGAGGCTGTATTGGGCATGGGCAGGCCACGCTGCATTGGGCACAGGTGAGGCTGCATTGGGCACAGGTGAGGCTGCATTGGGCACTGAACATGCTGCATTGGGCACAGGCAGGTGAGGCTGCATTGGGCACAGGCCACACTGCATTGAGCACAGGTGAGGCTGCATTGGGCACTGGACACGCTGCATTGGGCACAAGTGGGCACAGGTGAGGCAGTATTGGGCACAGGTGAGGCAGTATTGGGCACTGGCCACGCTGCATTGGGCACAGGTGAGGCTGCATTGGGCACTGGTGAGGCTGCATTGGGCACTGGACATGCTGTATTGGGCACAGACCACGCTGCATTGGGCACAAGTGGGCACAGGTGAGGCAGTATTGGGAATGGGCAGACCACGCTGCATTGGGCACAGGTGAGGATTATTGAAGCGCTAACACCAGGTGTTTGGAGTATCTTGTTGATTAAACTTTTTGGAATACATATATTGCTATTGTGGTGTAGGATCTGGGCTCTTTCTTTCTTTTTCTTCTCAGACTCGAACCACACACCCTTTGAGCCCCGCCATTTTTTTGTGGGGGGGGGGGGGGCATACAACATTTTGCTATGGGGCCCTGTGATTTCTAGTTACGCCCCTGGTATGACTCGACCAATTTGGTGCCATTTCCTCTTGCACTACAGAGAATTTCGAAATTTGGTTGTTATAAGTAACACTGACTGGGGGAAGAAACATGAACAGGCTTTTCTACAGATAGATAGATAGATAAGTAGGAGGAGGTAGCTCCACAAGGACAATCATACAAAAGTCTTTGTATCGGGGTAAACACTCTTATGAGTAAACGTGGGATATAAATCTAACATTTACATATATCTGCCCACTGAGCGAAAATCATGTTTTTTTTTAAATGTTTCATGTGCAGATGTACAGTATTCCTTAGACAATTAAGTCCTGCTAAGGGTACAGAGAATGCAAACAGTTTCCATGTTTCTCACAGTTCCTAGGTAAAGGAGTTTCCCTTCTTTCTGCTTGATGACTTGTCCCAAAAACCATGAGAGCATAGCCTGGTCCAGCTGGACCCAACATCGGAGAGATTGCTCAGACACAAAGTCAAGCTTGTGAGTCATATTCTAGTCTGAACTGGTAAAACAAAGCAGCACTGGATGTTAAAAACTGGGATGCAGTTAAGGGGTTCACTCCTATCCTAAATCCCTCATTCACCAAAATACTGAGTGTTACAAAGGGTTGAGAGGACAAATTTTAGACCTTCATAAATTTATGTTTCTTGAAATGCCACAATTACATAGTTATATAGCAGGCGAGGTTGAAAAAAAGACCATCAAGTCCAACCTATGTGTGTGATTTTATTTCAGTGTTACATTTGTATTATCCCTGTATGTTGTGGTCGTTCAACTAATAGTTTTTTGAAATTATCGATGCTCCCCGCTGAAACCACTGCCTGTGGAAGGGAATTCCACATCCTAACCGCTCTTACAGTAAAGAACCCTCTATGCAGTTTAAGGTTAAACTGCTTTTCTTCTAATTTTAGTGAATGGCTTCCTCATAACTAAGGTCCTTCTCCATCCTAGATTCCCCCAGAGGTTCTCCTCCCAGGGAGTAGATTGCATTCATATTTTTGCCATCCAAATGCATTATTTTACATTTTTCCATATTGAACCTCATTTGCCATGTAGTTGCCCACCCCATTAATTTGTTCAGACCTTCTTGCAAGGTTTCCACATCCTGCGGATAAGTTATTGCCCTGCTTAACTTAGTATCGTCCGCAAATACAGAGATTGAACTGTTTATCCCATCCTCCAGGTCATTTACAAATAAATTAAATAGGATTGGTGCCAGGACAGAACCCTAAGGGACACCACTTTCTACCCCTGCCCATTCTGAGTACTCCCCATTTATCACTACCCTTTGAACTCGCCCCTGTAGCCAGTTTTCAATCCATGTACTCACCCTATGGTCCATACCAATGGACCTTACTTTGTACAGTAAACGTTTGTGGGGAACTGTATCAAATGCTTTTGCTAAATCCAGATACACCAAGTCTACGGGTCTTCCTTTATCTAGATGGCAGCTCTCCTCATAGAAGGTTAACAGATTGGTTTGCCAAGAACGATTCTTCATGAATCCATGCTTATTACTGCTAATGATACATTTGTCATTGCTAAAATCTTGTATATAGTCCCTTATCATCCCCTCCAAGAGCTTGCATACAATTGATGTTAGGCTAACTGGTCTGTAATTCCCAGGGATGTATCTTGGCCCTTTCTTAAATATTGGTGCTACATTGGCTTTTCTCCAATCAGCTGATACCATTCCAGTCAGTAGACTGTTCGTAAAAAATAGGAACAATGGTCTGGCAATTACTTGACTGAGTTCCTTAAGGACCCTTGGGTGCAAACCATCTGGCCCCGGTGACTTATTAATGTTACGTTTTTCAAGTCTATTTCTAATTCAGTCCTCTGTTAGCCATGAGGGTGCTTCCTGTGACGTGACATGAGGATACACATTGCAGTTTTGGTTACTGAAGCCCCCCCGATTTCCTTGTGAAGACTGAGGAGAAGAATAAATTCAATACCTTCGCCATCTCTACATCCTTAGTAACCAGATTCCCTTCATCATTCTTTATGGGACCAAAATGATCTGACCTCCCTTTCTTACTATTTATGTACTTAACTAGTTGCCGCCAGCCCACCGTCAAATGACGACGGGGCGGTGTGGCTTGCGTTCTGGGACGCCGTCATACAAGAATGGCCCCTCTCAGGTGCCCAGGGGGGGGGGGGGGGCACAGCGCATTGTTTGCAGCTGCGCCGTTTTGCTAGGACATGGAGCGAGCCCGATCTCTGTAAAGAGCCGTGTCCACGGCTCTTTAACATTGTAATAGGCTGTGTCCAATCACAGCCGGTCATATGTAAACACAGAGATACCGGTAATCGGCGCTCCCCGCCTCACACCGACAGAGTGTGTGGCGAGGATAGCCGATCAGGGGCATCTCCACTCAGAGGGACATCTACACATGTAATCAGGGCAATGATTATCAGTGCCCTGATTACAATATAGCGCCAACAGTGTCACCAATCAGTGCCCAGCAGCGGCAGCAATCGGTGCCCACCACTCCCCACAAGTGCCACCAATCAGTGCCCATTAGCGATGCCAGTCAGTGCTGGCAATCAGTGCCGCCTATCAGTGCTGCCCATCAATGTCGCCCATCAGTGCCACTCATCAGTACCGCCCATTAGTGCCCACCAGTGCCTATCAGTGCCAGCTATCAGTGCTCATCAGTGCCACCTATTAGTGCCCATAAGTGCGGCACATTAGTGCCTTCACATCAGTGCCACCTAATCAGATCAGTGCCCATAAGTGCCACCTAATCAATGCACACCAGTTTACCCTATCAGTGCTGCTTCATCAGCGCACATCAGTGAAGGAGAAAAAATTACTTAGTTACAAAATATACTGACAGAAACAAAGTAAAAAAAAAAAAAAAATTTCAAAATGATTATTTTATTTTTTTTGGAAAAAATAAAAAACCCAGCAGTGAATAAATACCACCAAAAGAATTTGTGTGAAGAAAATTATAAAAAAAAATGTGTTTGGGTACAGTGTAGCATGACCGCGCAATTGTCAAAGTGCGACAGCTCTGAAAGTTGAAAAAATGGCCTGGGCAGGAAGTAAGTGTCCTGTAGGCAAGTGGTTAAAGAATTTCTTTAGATTTTTCTTACTTTCCTCTGCTATTTGCCTTTCATGTTCTATCTTAGCCGCCCTGAATGCTGTTGGAATGCTGATGATGATCCCTCAGCCTTGTATTTTTTGAAGGCTTTCTCCTTTGCTTTTATATGCATTTTTACATTGGAGGTAAGCCAGCCAGGACATTTTTTTAGCTCTTTTAAATGTATTTCTCATTGGAATGCACTGGCCAATCCCCTTATTTAATTTGCTCTTAAAGCATACCCATTTCTCCACCATGTTCTTTGCTCCTAAGATTTTATCCCAATTTGAATCTTGTAGCAAGGCTCGTAGTTTAGGGAGGTTGGCCCTTTTGAAATGCAGTGTCTTTGTATTCCTCTTATGTTTCCTATTACCGTATTTATCGGCGTATAACACGCACTTTTTCCCCCTAAAAATCGGGGGAAACTCGTGGGTGCGTGTTATACGCCGATGCTGGGCAAGGCTGCAATGACGCTGGGCATGGCTTCAATGACCCTGGGCAAGGCTGCAATGATGCTGGGCAAGGCTGCAATGACGCTGGGCATGGCTGCAATGACGCTGGGCAAGTTGCAATGACGCTGGGCAAGGCTGCAATGACGCTGGGCAAGGCTGCAATGACGCTGGGCAAGGCTGCAATGATGCTGGGCAAGACTGCAATGACGCTGGGCAAGGCTGCAAATGACGCTGGGCAAGCTGCAAATGACGCTTAAATGTAAGTTTTTTTTTTTTCCCTAAACTTCCCTCCTAAAACTTTTTTTCCTTAAAATGCCCTCCTAAACTTGGGGTGCGTGTTATACGCCGGTGCGTGTTATACGCCGGTGCGTGTTATACGCCGATAAATACGGTAGTTTGATTTATACTGAAACTAATTGACCCATGATCGCTGTTTCCTAAATTCCCCCATATTTCCACATCCGTGATCAGATCTGTATTGTTGGTAATCAGTAGGTCTAGTAGTAACGCTTTGTTTCTAGTTGGTGTGTTTACCATCTGACCCATGAAATTGTCCTGCAAGACACTTTGGAACTGGTAAGCCTTAGATGAATGCGCGGTTCCTTCCACCCAGTCTGGATAATTAAAATCTCCCATTATGATGACACTTCCAATCCTTCCTGCTAATCCAAATTGTGATAGGAGGTCCACCTCCTCCCTCTGGTTAGGGGGCCTATAGCATACTCCCATTATTACTTTCCCGAGTTTCATCCCTTTGCAGCTCTACCCATAAGGATTCCACCTCCTCGCTTGCTCCCTTAGTGATGTCATCTCTCTCATTTACTTGTACATAATTTTTGATATATAGGCATACCCCTCCCACTTTTTTACCCTCTCTATCCCTGCGATATAGGGAATACCCTTGAATGGTTGCCAGCCAATCATGAGAGCTGTTGAACCAAGTCTCTGAAATTTCTACAAAATCTAAATCCTCCTCGAGCAACAGTAGCTCTAGTTCTCCCATCTTGTCCACCAGACTCTTGGCAGTGGTGGACATGCCAAGTAGTTTAGACTGGTCGCATACTATCTCGTTATTGGGTGTTTTCCGAGGTTGCAAATAGGACTTGTTACTATACTTACCTCGGGTTTAGGTGCTTTAGTCAACCTACCACTAGGCAGTATTTGCCTACGATCGGATGATCAAGGAATGCATACATGCCGCAAGATGTACAACAAGTCGCATCTCCACACCCACAGGGCATCATACCCACTAATTTGATGAGGATTATACCCTGTCCAAATGAACTAACAACTAGCTTCCTGACACTAATACTCAACAACAGTGGTCATCAACCCTATCCTGAGGGCCCACTAACAGGCCAGGTTTGCAAGATAAATGAAATACATCACAGGTGATATCATTTAATGCTCAGTGATTGCAGTATTATACTCGGAATCGCCCCAAGGTAATACATAAAACCTGGCCTGTTAGTGGGCCCTGAGGACAGGGTTGATGACCACTGCTCAATAATTCAATACACAGGTACTCAACAATTCAATACACAGGTACTCACAGTCCACGTGCACTCACAGTCAATGTTCACACACAGCCCTTGTGCACTCACAAAAACACAATACTCCGGTACTAACAATACACACACTACACAGGTACTCACAATACACAGTTACCCCCAACACACAACACTCGGGTACACACAACACTCGGGTACACACAACACTGTCAGTTAGGTTGAAGCTGAACTTAAAAAGTGCTCTGGTCAGGAAGGGGGGAAATCCTTTCAGGGTTGAAGTGGCTAAGCATTTCTGGACCAAGCCTATTTCTAGCACTTGTTGCTTACAAGATAAAATCCGTATTTTTTGCTAGAAAATTACTTAGAACCCCCAAACATTATATATATTTTTTTATCAAAGACCCTAGAGAATAACATCGCAGTCATTGCAATATTTTATGTCACACGGTATTTGCGCAGCGGTCTTTCAAATGCGATTTTTTTTTTAAATACACTTTCATGAATAAAAAAATAAGAAAACAGTAAAAAGTTAGCCCAATTTTTTTTCATATTGTGAAAGATAATGTTACGCTGAGTAAATAGATACCTAACATGTTACGCTTTAAAATTGCACTCACTCGTGGAATTGCGACATACTACGGTACCTAAAAATCTCCATAGGCGACGCTTTCAAAAAAAATTACGGTCACCTGTTTAGAATTACAGAGGAGGTCTTTTGCTAGAATTATTGACACCAAATCCCTCCTTTGCACTTCAAAGTATTCAAAACGCCAAAATCTGTGTTTTGGAATATTGTAATTTTTTCGGTGCCATTGGGATCTGAGTAAACAGGAAGTGACGTTGTGACATCACTGCCGTGTTTTTACATTGGAGACCTGATCAAAGCCATTTCCGGCTTTGTTCAGGACTCCAAACAGCTGGCGGACGTGCCGGATGGTTGCTCCGGGGCAGAGCCGTGGGAGGGGGAAGCCTGCGCCTGGCGCCTGGTGCCACGGCCGAGCGGCTCATTAGCCGCATCGGTTGTTATGAGATAGCCGACCACTAGCTCTAAAAAAATTGTACCAGGGTGAAAATGGGTAGAACATGTAACATGTTATCAAAGATGAACTTATTCTTTAATTTAGTACTTGTAGGCAAGACATATTGTTGTCTCGTTTGTGATTTGCTGGTTTTAGACACTATGTGTAAGTGGATATTTATCCCATAATTTTTTAATTTATAATTTTTAAAATTTGTCTTCTAGCCCTGATGAAGGAAGAGCATGTTTTGCCTCTGAAACATGTTGGCCATTTTGTGAACCAAAAATGCCAAATTAATTTGGCTTCTTCTGCTCATTTAGGCTCTGAGTGATGCTCTTGGGCACTCAATGGAAGGCTGCCCGTGAGCCACCTTACCATGCCAGGGAGCTTTTTGAGTGATGTCCTTTTCTCGCTTTGCCACTTTGTGTTAATAAGCATTGAAGTCCCAGTCTCTACTAGATGTATCCCTTTGAACCTTCTGATCTTCTTTGTAATCTAATGCACAATGTGTTGGGGAAGTATGATCAAATAAACAAGATGATGGTGACACTGTTCCAAAATGAAAAGGTGAAAATGGAAGGTGACCTGCCTGGTACACGCGAAGCTCCTATACTATTGGCAATTGCTGAACTCCTAGAAATGATGCTAGTTCCAGGGCAATGTGCACCTGTGTAGCTTCACCTGTGCTTGCCATGGAATCAGCAATGCTCAGATGATTTGATGATCAACAACTTCCTGCACTCAATAGGTGCCTCAGCTGAGTCAGGTACAAATCTGACAAAATTCCTTTAAGGTGAACTATAATAGTGCATTTGTCTGGGTCACTTTGTTTCTTGTTATGCTGAAGTGATGCTAGTTTTAGGGCAATGTGTAACTGTGTAGCCTCACCTGTGCCTGTCATGGAATTAGTACTGCTCCAATGATTGGACAACTGGCAACCTTAAGCACAAAATAGGTGCCATGGCTGAGTCAGGTATAAAACTGACAAGTTTCCTTCAAGTTGAGCTAAACAAGTGCATTTATCTGGGTCACTCTGTCTCGTACTATGCTAAAGTGATGCTAGTTCCTGGGCAATGCACACCTGTAAAGCCCCACCTGAGCTCGCCATGGAACCTGCACTGTTCTGATGATGGGGCGACTGACGACCTTCAGCACTCAATAGGCACTTTGGGTGAGTCAGGTATAGATCTGACAAGTTTCCTTTAAGGTGAGCTATAGAAATGCATTAGTCTGGGTCACGCCATCCCTTATTATGCTGAAGTTTCCATTATTCAAATATGTTCCTCCAGGCATGGTCATGTGACAGACTGCTTACTGTGAAGCTTTTTAGAAGAATGTGTATCTAACCATTGCCAGGCCAGGCAATGCCCAGGTGACTAGACCCACAAATAGGTTGAAATACAGTGATGGGAAGAGACAGCTAAACCCAGAGGAGTCATTACTATCCCTGACATCATTAGATCAGCACATTATATGAATTATAGGAGTGAGTCACAAATGCAGACTGTGCTTGTTAGAGTCCGAGTTTACCACAAGACTGTTGTACACCCAAATCAGCCTAAGGTACCACAAAACTCAGACACAATGTTTTTTTTTTACTAAATGCAAATCCACTGTACACTACAAGCGCACTGCAAGTGCACTTGGAAGTGCAGTCGCTGTAGATCCGAGTGGGACATGCAAGGGAAATAAAAAACAGCATTTTTGCTTGCACATGATTGGATGATAGAAATCAGCAGAGCTTCCTCTAATTTCAGATCTTTTCCTCAGATCTACATCGAGTGCACTTACCTTTAGTAAATCAACCCCAATGGATGTTATAAGTTTACAATTCACATCACTGTGTGGAATGATCTGGA
This sequence comes from Lithobates sylvaticus, assembly GCA_028564925.1. Lineage (NCBI taxonomy): Eukaryota > Metazoa > Chordata > Amphibia > Anura > Ranidae > Lithobates > Lithobates sylvaticus. Next base: position 124,711,822 of record CM053033.1, read on the forward strand.
ACCTATCTGTGAAATATACTGTTGTTAAGATAGGTTCCGACATTGCTTACTGCCTGCGTGACAACCTGATTGCTGGCCCCTGTGATATATTCAGCCTCCTGTATACAATCTCAGGAAGGGAAAGTATTTGAGTTGCACAAAGTGATTAATAACTTTCCAGCTGCCATTCGTCTACACCAGGTTAGACAGAGCTTTTAACCCTTCCTTTCTCTATCTAAAACACAACAAAACATTTTGGCCGAAGTTTGCCTTTTTAGTTGCATTTAGTTTGCATAGTGTGGAAAAGCACTAAAACTTTGGTCCAGTTACACAGTAGGTGAGGTTGAAAAAAAAAAGTCCATCAAATCCAACTTATGTGTGTGATTATATGTCAGTATTACATTGTATATTCCTGTATGTTGTGATCATTCAGGTGCTTATTTAATAGTTTTTTGAAATTATCGATGCTCCGCGCTGAAACCACTGCCTGTGGAAGAGAATTCCACATCCTAACCGCTCTTACAATAACGAAACCTCTACGCCATTTAAGGTTAAGCCTCTTTTGTTCTAGTTTTAGTGAATAGCCGCGTTTCTTATTAAATTCCCTTTCGTGGAAAAGGTTTATCCCTATTGTGGGGTCACCAGTATAGTATTTGTACATTGAAATCATATCCCCTCTCGAGCATCTCTTCTCCAGAGACCCTTTATTAATTTTGTTGCCCTTCTCTGGACTCTCTCCAGTTCCAGCACATTATTCCTGAGGACTGGTGCCCAGAACTGGACAGTGTGCGGCCGGACTAGAGTCTTGTAGAGCGGGAGTGTATTAAAGGAAAAGTTGCTAAACAAGAAAGCTGCTCGATGCTACATGAAGCGAGTGATAATCTGATGAGACACAGGAAGCAGGATTGTTACAAACTGCATTGAATCAAAACGCATAAATGCGTTCCTGAAGCAGAAAGAACAGGACACACAATTATCTATGTACTTTTGATGTGATTATGTTTTTGAAATGTTAACATGCTAGTATGAAGGGTCCATGTGTCCTTGGAAACCATGTTTGGTTATGTGTCAATAGCATGTCAGTTTTTAAGGTTTATTCCTTTGTAAATATTCACATGCTGCAAAATTTACTGACATACCTTTTCGCCTTTTACTCCAGGCGTCCCAATGGGTCCTGGGGGGCCTGCGTGTCCCTGTTGTGAGACAGAAAACATTTTCATTTATATGACATTTGGATCATTCACAATTATTATTCCTCTCTTTACATTTACCAGGCTAGGTTGAATGTCACATTTAATTTGTAACCAAAAACCATAACCTGGTCACCAAAGAAAGGTTAATGTATAATAGGAGGCCAGTTCACAAAAACTTGAGGAAGGAAAGTGTTACTCATAACAAGTCAGATTCAAGCATTTTTTTAAAAGACGTAGCATCAAAACTGGTTGCCATGGTGAATACTGCCACTCCCCCCCCCCCCCCCTTTACAAAAAAATAAGATAGGTCTGTGCTCAAATCCAAATAGCTTTACACATTTATCATAAGGTGCTAAGAGGGTGTGACCACATAAATACCAAAAAAATCTAAATCAATCCTCTGAACACTGATATACATTATTGCACATTTCTAGCAAACCTTGCATAAAAGCAGATATTTAGTTGACATATATTGCAATACATGTTTAACCACTTCAATACCGGGCACTTTAACCCCCTTCCTGCCCAGGCCAATTGTCACTTTGAATGACAATTGCACGGTCATGCAATGCTGTACCCAAACAAAATTTTCATTTTCTTTTTTTTGAGACAGCCAGAGCTTTCTTTTGGTGGTATTTAATCACTGAGTTTTTTATTTCATGCTAAACAAATGAAAAAAGACAGAAAATTTGGGGGGGAAAAAAAGTTTTACTTAGTTTCTGTTACAAAATTTGGTAAATAAGTAATTTTTCTTCTTCGCTGATGTGCGCTGATTAAGCTGCACTGATGATCATGGATGAGATGGCACTGATGAGGAGGCACCAATATGCAGCACTGATGGACACTGATAGGTGGCACTGATATGCTGCACTGATGAGTACTGATGGGGCAGCCTTTATGGGCACTGATGGGTGGCAAAAATGGGCACCACTGATGTGGTCTGATGGGCGCTGATAAGTGGCACCGATGAGCACTCCTGATGGGGACTGATGGAGACTGATAGACGGCACTGACAGGCATCACTGATGGGCACTGAACGGCAGCATTGATTGGCATCACTGGTGGGCATTGATTGGCATCACTGGTGGGACTTATTATGTACTGATTATCAGTTCAGAGCCCACCTGTCAGAAAAGCCACTTATCGGCTCTCCTCTACTCATGTGCTGTCAGCATGAGTAGAGGAATGCCAATAGCCAGCATTGGACACAGCTGATCACATGGTAAAGAGCCTATTTCCTGGGCTCTTTACTGTGATCGGAGATGCAGTGTGTCTGATCGACACACTGCACCACAATTGTTGCCCTGCATGCCCCTGAGGGAGCGTACGAGTGGCTTGTTCTGAAGGACATCATATGACGTCCAGTCAGAACACTGAAACCCCCGTCATTTTGCTATATGCTGGGCGGAAAGGTGTTAAGCTGGCCAACTGTGCCAAAGTAATCCCTCTCTGGTCCCTACACCACTCTGCAAAATGCTAATTTCCTACAACCCCAATTTCATAAAAGTTGGGACGCTGTGTAAAATCTACATAAAAACAGAATGCAATGATTTGCAAATGTCATAAACCCATATTTTATTCACAATAGAAAACAGAAAACATGTGACATATTTAAACTGAGAGAATGTACCATTTTAAGAAAAAAAATAAGGTCATTTTAAAATTGATGGCAGCGGCACGTCTCAAAAAAAAAGTTGGGACAGGGCAACAAAAATATCATCATCTATAGTACATAATATCATCAAAAGATTCAGAGAATCATGAGAAATCTCTATGCACAAGGCTGAAACACAATATTGGATGTCTTATCTTCAGGCTCTCAGATGGCACTACATTAAAGGCATGAGCCTGGGACATCACTGCTTCTTAACCACTTCCGGACTGCCCACCGTCGTTATACGCTGGTATTTTGAAGAAGAATATCGTTGTTATGGCAGCAGCTAGCTGCCATAACCCGGTATCCTCTTCTTTAGTGAGTGGTCCGGTTTAAGATAAAAGTGGTCTCTGTGGCGGAAACGCCGCAAGATCACTTTTAATCGGTGGCGGGAGAGGGCCCCCCCGCCACGCTCTGATGCCCTCCTCCACTTACTGGAGCCGCCGACAGTGCCTAAGGTGATCGGATCTTCACCCTTGCTGGGCATGGAGACGAGTGAGGGGCAGATGGCCTCCACCCGTCTCCATAACAATGCAGTGCGGAAGCAACATCAAAATGTCACTTCCGCCCATAGCTCTTAAAGGGCCATTTTTTTTTTTATTGCATTTTAGTGTAAATATGAGATCTGAGGTCTTTTTGACCCCAGATCTCATATTTAAGAGGTCCTGTCATGCCTTTTTTTCTATTACAAAGGATGTTTACATGCCTTGTAATAAGAATAAAAGTGACAAAAAATAAAACAGTGTAAAAATAAAAAGGTAAAATAAATAAAAAAAAAAAAAAAAATGTTAACGCGCCCCGTCCCGACGAGCTTGCATGCAGAAGCGAACACATACGTGAGTATCGCCCGCATATGAAAACAGGTGTTCAAACCACACATGTGAGTTATCGCTGCGATCAGTAGAGCGAGAGCAATAATTCTAGCCATGGACCTCCTCTGTAACTCAAAACATGCAACCTGTAGAATTTTTTAAACGTTGCCTATGGAGATTTTTAAGGGTAAAAGTTTGTCGCCATTGCACGAGCGGGCGCAATTTTGAAGCGTGACATGTTGGGTAACAATTTACTCGGCGTAACATTATCTTTCACAATATAAAAATAAATTGGGCTAATAAAAAGTGTATTTTTTCCAAAAAAAGTGCGCTTGTAAGACCGCTGCGCAAATACGATGTGACAGAAAGTATTGCAACGACCGCAGTTTTATTCTCTAGGGTGTTAGAAAAAATAATGTATAATGTTTGGGGGTTCTAAGTAATTTTCTAGCAAAAAAAAAACTGTTTTTAACTTAACAACAAATCTCAGAAAGAGGCTCGGTCCATAAGTGGTTAAAATCCCTGTCTGTGAGCACAGTTAACTGTGCCATCAAAAAATGCAAGGTAAAGCTCTATTATAAGATAAAGCCATATCTGAACATGATCCAGAAACGCTGCTGTCTTCTCTGGGCAAAAGCTCCTGTAAAATGGTCTGCTGCAAAGTGGAAAACTGTTCTGTGGCAGACGAATCAAAATATTACATCCTTTGACATGGGTGCTGTGTCCTCCGGACTAAAGAGGAGAGGGACCTTCCAGCTTCTTATAAGCGCTCAGATCAAAAGCCTACATGGACAGCTTGTACATTTTGAAAGGCATCATCAGTGAAGGTCTTGATTATTTCAGCAGGGCAATGCTAAACCGCATAACTGCATCTATGAATACAGTATGGCTTCGTAGTAGAAGAGTCCGGGTGCTTATGTGGCCTGCCTGCAGTCCACACCTTGGACAAGAATGGGACAACATTCTTCTCCCAAAACGGCAGCAGCTGGTCTCCTCATTTCCCAAATGTTCACAATGTTGTTAAAAGAAGAGGCCATGCTACACCATAGTAAACACTGCCCTGTCCCGACTTTTTTGAGACGTGTTGATGCCATTAATTTCATTGCATTCTCTTTTATGTAGATTTTACACAGTGTCCCAACTTATTTGGAATTTGGGTTTTACTTACTTGCCACATACTGGCACCTTTTAGAGCATGTTACACTCATATTTAGGGTGTAACATGGTGCCAAGACAACTGACAGCGCATAGAGGCTCTTCTTCCTGGCGGCAGCTGTCAGTCTTAAATTTCAGCTCTACCGGCATAGCTGCATCATTTATTTACAGAGAGTTGTGAATAATTAAACTACAAGTTTCATCTTCCACTGCGGCAGATGGACTTGTAGTTATCAATGGAACACAAGTGCAGTGATTACCTCAGTCATATATTGGCCCTTCTTCCAGTTCTCCAACTGAAAGTCCGTACCTCGGTACAGACAAGGAGCTGGAGGTAGAGTTTGTAGCCTGTGCATTACACCTGCGATTGATCGCAATTGCAATGCTTCATTTTCATTATTTCATGCATTTTTATTGCTTTATTATTTTTTTTATTTAAAAAAAATAATAAATGCTCTTTTTTTTTTTTTCTACTTGAATTTAGCTGTGCTTTAGACAGATTTAGAGTTGTTAATTTACCGCAGGAAGCACATAGTTCTATTTTTTCTAAAAATGCAGCTAAACTGAATGCACGCAAATGCAAAACGCACGGCTAGGGTGGGCCAAGGCTGTCAGGAGCCTCCGTCCAAGAGGACCAGATTTTATCATACTTTCCTGGGCACCGTCTGCTTTCATAGGTCAGCTTATAGAGGGGGAGCACTGAGGTCACCGTTCTCTGCCACGAGGCAAGAGTGGGGGGGTCTTCCAGCTTCCACGTCAACAAAATTTCACGTCTGGCATAGTATAGTGAGAAGGTAATACACAATTTACAGTACCTATCCCCCTCCAGATCTTCCAGGTGGCTTAGTAGTAATATGTGTGGGTCAACCTTAATGTCTGTCCCTGTCACTTTACTTAGTGTGGAAGCCACTGCCGTCCAGTATGTAGGAACTTAAATTGCAGAAACCTGTCTTTTGCGGCAATCATTGAGGGAATGTATGAGGTCAAGCATTCCTCCCACTCCTCCTCCCCTAGGGATGGGATGTCACCCCTCCATTTTTCCCAGGTTTTGGTTAGTTTGGTGTCATATTCCACTGTGAGATATAGGTATAAGGTCGAGAGAGGTCTCGTCATGACACTGGAGATCAATAGACGCTCAATGGAGTCTGATTCTAACGTCAGAGGGGTAGGAAATTGGGCCACAAAGGCATGCTGTAGCTGCCGGTATCTGAACCCAAAAGAGATCGGGAGCGCATATGTCCGTCTTAGTTCCTGGAAAGTCATAATGCACATGCAGGTAGGTTAATTGGCTTCTGTCCAAAGAAATTTGTAGACACTCACTCAGGTTGAACTGGATGTACCGAGGTCTTTATTCAACCTTACTAACTATGAAACTATGAAACTATAATTCTACCCTCTTTCTACTCTCTTTAACTATGTGTTTTAAGGTAATAATTCCCTTCTTTGCCCACAGAGAATGATCTGGGACAGTGTGTAGGTGTGAAAGCATAGGGTTACCCCAAAGAGGCGTGTGTGGGGAGACATGATTGGGCTTTGCATAAATCTTCCTGGCGTCCTGCTAGACCCTCACCGTGGTTCGCATGAGGGTTATCATAGAAGAGCTAGCCCTGAGTTCGTGAAATGGCAGATTGCTCAGGGCTGCAAATGAGCCTAGGATAGCCGCCTCCAGGTTAACTGCTGGATTTTGTCTGGGCTGGGAGAACCACCACCGGACCATGACCAGGACGGCCGCCCAATAGTAGAGTTGAAAGTTCGGGAGTGTGAGCCCCCCCCCCAATAGTGGGAGGTACAATATTTGTTTGGCCACTCTGGGGGGCCTCACAGCCCAGACAAAGGATATCAGCTGGCTCTCCATCCTCCGAAAGAAAGTCTCAGGGATGTGTGTGGGGGTATTTCTGAAGAAGTACAAGTACTTGGGGAGATAGATAGTTTTTAGCAGGTTAACTCTGCCCACTGGGGTCAAGGGGAGAGAACGCCATGCATCACATTTAGCCACTAGTTGTGTCATGAGTGGCTTTAGGTTGTTGTCCATTTAGTTTTGTGTTTTACTGCTAATTTTAATCCCCAGGTAAGTGAAATCTTCCACCCATTTAAGCTGCGGATGTGGTACTCGAGGGGTCGAAGGGTGGAGCGGGAACAGGACCGATTTATCCCAATTGATTTGGATCCCTGAGTAACGGCCGAATCGGTTAATTCGTTCAAATGCAGTATGCAGTGAGGACGACGCGTCCACCAAATAGAGCAGGGCGTCATCTGCATACAACGACAATTTTTCCTCTATTGGGCCCACTTGTAGTCCTTTAACCCCAGGATTCGCTCTCAGCAATATTGCCAGAGGTTCCAATGCGAGGGCAAAAAGCCCCGGAGAAAGGGGGTATCCTTGTCTCGTACCCCGCGCTAGTTGAAACTTTGCCGATAGGCAACCGTTGGTACGGATTCTAGCTGAAGGGCTGTGATATAAAATACTCAGCCAGTTCGTAAAACCTGTGCCGAACCCGAAATGTGAGAGTACCTCCCATAGGTAGCCCCACTCGACAGAGTCAAAAGCCTTCTCTGCGTCGAGTGAGGCCACCACCCCTGTCGTCTCCCCCATGGTTCCGTCTATGTGAGTGAGAAGACGTCTGATATTAATGTCGGTCCCTCTGCCTGGCATGAAGCCCGTTTGGTCTCTATGGACGAGGGCCATGATGACTAAGTTGAGTCTGTTAGCTAAAATTTTTGCCAGTAATTTCGCATCCACATTTAAGAGCGTTATGGGGCGATACGAGGAACATAAGGTGAGGTCTTTGCCTGGCTTGGGGATCACAACTATAATCGCTTCGCTCATGGTGTCAGGGATTTTCTTGAGGCACGTCGACTCAGCGAATAGGGCATGGAGTTTACATGCAAGTTCCGTGGCGTACTGCTTGTAGGACTTCACCGGGATCCCATCCGGGCCCAGTGTTTTCCCAGCATGCATGGATTTAAGTGCCTGGAGAATCTCCAGAACCGTGATAGGGGCATCAAGTTTGTTACGGTAAGACACGGTCAGAGTCGGTATGTCGATGTCGTCCAAGTATTACGTAAGGTCTCCCCCATTATAGACTGCCCTGGAAGTGTATAGGGATTTGTAGAATTCTGCAAAGCATCGATTGATCCCGTCTGGAGTGTGATTCAATTGTCCCGATGGTTCCTTAATGTGCAGGACGCTCATCCCACCCGCCTGTTCTCTAGAGAGCCAGGCCAACAGCCTCCCCGACCTCTCCCCCTGTTCAAAAATCCATTGGGATTATGCTAGCATTTTCTTCTGAGTGAGAGGTACGGAGGCGGGTAACCTCTTTAGTCATGAGCTGCAGTTGTGAGTAGTGTTGGGGGTCTCGAGTGCGAACAAATAGTGCCTCCCTGGAAGCCGCTTCCATCTCAGTGTTAGTCAAGTCTGCTCAGCGCTCCCTGCGTATTCTGGCGATAATGGTCTGGTAGTGCCCCCTTGCCGTGGCTTTGAAGGCATCCCAGACAACCGTGGCCTCTGCCGAACCAGGATTAGCTGCCCAGTAGCCATCAAACTCAATTGTAAACTGAGCATTGACAGCAGTGTCCGAGATCCAAAATCTGGAAAGTCTCCATAGTTTTTCCGTAAGTATCCTGCTCCGCACAAGGTGTGTTTTCTTGGAGCACACATATGTGTGGGTTATAAGTCTTGAGGAACTGGAACTGGAACAAGGGGAGGGTCTGCATCCCAAAACCCATCGCGGCTATCTGGCCGTCAAGTAGGGGACCCGCTCAATCGGCTAGGTTGCACCTCCAAGAGTACCTGGAGATTGCAGGCGGTCTTTCTTGAACTCTGCTCCGTGGCTTACGCTGGGCAATAACTAAGCCGGAGGGGGACACAAAAAAATTTTTTTTTTTTTTATTTGCATCCTCAGTCGTCCCCTCACGGTATAACCTAGGCACAGTATGATCCGAGGCATAAGGTAAAGTACAGTGTGTTAAGCCTCATAGCTCCAAATAGAAGGCACAGATTTCTCTCCTGACTGCATCAAGGGTACAAACTTAGGTTGTTAACGTGGATTAACTCTCCGCACAACGGGTGCAACAGTGTTTCCCAGGTGCCTCTCCTCTCGATCCCCATGAGAGCTCCATCCCTCATCCCATATCACCTGGAGCATAAAGAGTGTCCGAGGGAAGGTCAACAGTCAAAGCTTCTGTGTGATCCGTAGCCCACTACGCGGACCAGGGCACAATAGGGACCCAGAAAGGGGTGGTATAGCATAACAGCAGGGGGGATTAGGGCAGGGGGAGAGAGAGGCACAAAAGGGGACAAAAAGATTTGTAACTTACACATCCTGCTCTCAGCGGGCGCAGGGAAGAGAATCCAGCCAAACAAAGGCCTCCAGAGGGGTGTTGAAGAAGTGGGTGGATTCTCCATCTTGGACCCGCAGTCGAGCCGGGAATAGGGCCTTGTCCACATCCTGCCGCATTAGGCTGACATCTAGCTGGACAGCCTCTATTTTGGCAGTTAGTGTGGACTGGCAGGTCGCTATAGCTGCCATGACCTCCGTGAGGTCTGGCTTCTGGGTCCTCCATCAAGGCCGTTTGGGAAGCCATGGAGGCCTTGTTCGGGCCTCGTGCGGCGCGGGTCTCCACGTGGGCGGGAGGAGGTGGTGGATATTCCTCCGGGCGCGACGGGAATCGGAGACGTTTTTCCCTGCCGGCAGATGTCCGCGATGATCTGCGCCTCATTCAGGGAGAAGAGCGGCTGCTATCAGGGGGTTATTATCGGCCTGGATCCAGATGGTCTTGGAAGGCCCAGCGGAACTCAAGCAAAGGGCGACCGCTCACCTCGCCATCTTGGACACGCCCCGCCGGACATTTTACTTTACTATTACCCTCATGATCTGCAGACTTGTATGAGGTCAGTAACTCAAAATACTGAAGCTAGTATGTCACTATAGTAGCCAGGGAAGAAACATTTTTATATGGAGGTTAGCATATTTCTCTTAGTACAGGTTGACTTTACTGAACTGACTTATTCAAAAACGATCAACTTCTGATTAACAAAAAATCTATCAATTAGCAGATACTGAAATTGCAGACCTACACAAAGTCACTTTGGGAGTTTGAGATACTCAAAGCTGGTTCAATGGGTGAAATAATAGCTTTGGGTTGAGTAATCCTTTAGACTTCAATATTCATAAAGAACCATTTATGCCTCCCACATAACACACGGTAGAAATAACAGCAAGGCTATAAAAGAATACACTGATTAGCCATAGGACACAAAAGCTGCTGTGTAAACAAGTCATTTAAAAACACAATTAAAGCCATTTTGTGATAGAATGAAAGGGAACATATTACCTGATAGCCGGGTATTCCTGGTTCTCCCTGTGCCCCCATCCTGCCCGGAGATCCCTACAGAAACAAAGAATAGCCAGTAAATTTTTCAGTCCCTGAAGTGATTCCTAAACTAAGCCTGTGGTTTAGCTAATAACATAAACATTTATATATATTTAGACTTGAGGCCTCATGAGCTGTAAGAATTTCACAATCCTTTTCTGAGATATAGAATAGATACCATAAGGAAGGACAATGGCAGCAAGTAGAGTCTCTATAGTCCTACATCTTGTAGTAATGTAGTAGCTTGCAGGATTGACCATAGAGAGCGGTGGCAGAGAAGGTATTTGACATACATGTAAATGTCAGAAACTTGCAGCAGCTGTAGAGATCAGAGTGCAAAGACATTGGCCACCAGAAATAGGAACAAGGTTGCTTTAAAGGATATCTAACCCCAAGAACCAAAAATGTATATATTGCATATTACCAACTGTTAATGGAGGCTTCATTAGTTTTCATTTTTCATACAAGCAAACATCAGCAAGTGTAGACAGCACCTGTGTCCTTGGCACTTCCTGTGAATTAAACTGAAAGCACAAACATTCCTATCTTCTTCCTTCCAAGCTGTCTTCTGTAAACTACCAACTTTCCTGCCCCATGTAATGGAGATGGAGAGAATGATGTATTTGTAGTCCTTATCGAGAGTCAATAATAAGCTAAGGGCTGTATAAGGAGCAGTCTAGCAACACATCCCAAAAAAGAACGTATAAACTGATAATGGTTTCCAACCAAGGGAACACACATCCCTTCTGGAACATACACGCTTCTGTAGACCCCCCTACCCAGGTTGGAGACCTCTGCATTGGTGAAGGACCCATTCGTAAAGGTCTTTCTTCTTATACCTTGCTTCACTGTTTCCCAGCAGGACCCCCCGTTTTTACAAAAATGGGAGACACAACACTCTCCGATGATCAAAAGAACCACATACGCTTCTTTGCCCACAAATCTTCCTTATGTAGCAAATATCAAGATACCACGCATAAAACTCTAAGGCAATGGTATTGAACCCCCTCCGTGTTGGCTTCATTGTTTCCTCATCACAGCCCTGTGTGAGATGCGGTACACAGGTTGGCACAATATTCAACATTTTCTGGGACTGCCCTAATATCCACCCTTTTTGGAAACAAGTCTTGCAAATAGTGAACAAACTTACAGATTTCTCTCTCTTTGACAACCCTGCCACAGTGCTTCTTAATTTGACTCCAATGTCTAGTAAGATACCGCAAATTACTGAAACATCTATTGAATGCCACCAGGCCCTGCATCCCCTGTATGTGGAAACAACAGATCTCTCCCACCGTCTCCCAATAGTTTGCCAGGGTCAACAATATGAACACATGGAACATCTGACAGCTGCCCTCAGGGACAAAACAGAGGAGCACAATACATGCGGGCTCTACTGGAACCTGTTTTGTTTTTCTGACGAATTCCTCTCCTCATCGTAGAAAAAGCCTTTCTCCACATTTGCCCGCCCACATTTGGGGGACTCTTACCAACCCTCACTTTTCTCCCTTTACCTCCCCCCTTGCTTCACTATGTCTGATCCAAAAGAGGTCTGTTGCAATATGGAAAATCACACAGCTTCCCAAACAAATGCAGCACGCAGATTGTGTATATACATAGTTACATAGTTGGTGAGTTTGAAAAAAAGACAAGTCCATCAAGTCCAACCTATGTGTGTGCTTTTATGTCAGTATTTCATTGTATATCCCTGTATGTTATGGTCGCCCAGGTGCCTATCAGTTTTTTTTTTTTTTTTAAAGGGTAAAATTTTAATTTTTTGAAAAAATAACATATACAAAGATAGTAACATACATCTATGTACAACATGTTTATAACTGTACAACTGCAATTGGTCAAAATAACATATGCATAGATATTTCTGTCTTGTGATATCTTAGGCAATACATTTGTTTACTTTACATTACTCTGTTTGGGTGTAAGTTTATTACATATTCATACAACACCTTAATATTATTATATTATATGTATGGCGCATAACATTGTCCCGTATGACTACTGGGTTATAAGCAGTAATATTTCACATATTCAGCAGAATTTGTCATTTCCCCATCCTCCCACCTCAATTGGGTAGTCCATCACATGGGGCATATTCCAGCCACCCTGCCCATACTTTGTCAAATTTTTTTGCATTCCCCCTAGCTGTATACGTAAGTTTATACGTTGGTAAAGAACCATTCACTAGGTCAATCCAGTTCTTTAAAGAGGGTGGATTTGCGTCCTTCTGCCTGAGAGCAATTGCTTTTTTGGCATAGAAGAAAAGTATTCTAAGAGTCTTCTGAGACGTGGATATGCTTTCTTCTTCTAGGTCACCCAGTAAACATCTAGCTGGTGAGTATATATTGGGCAGAGTCAGAGCATCTTCCACATATGGAGGATAGCTCTCCAGAATTTTGCTATCTCTGGACACTGCCAAACCATATGAAAGAAGTCGCCTACTTCCCTTTTGCATCTGTCACAGTTAGGGGAATCCTTCCTGCCCATTTTGTGGAGCCTCTGTGGGGTGTAATATATTCTATGGAGGTAGTGAAATTGTATTTGTTTGTCCCTGGCTGAGATCATTGAGGGCAGCATAGTCTCCAAGATCTCTCCCCATGTTTCCTCTGTGATGGAGGGAATGTCCGCCTTCCACTGCGCAGACACTCTGTCCATCCTGGGAGAGGAAGTTGTCAGCAAAGCAAAGTAATATCTAGATATAAGTTTATTGGTATCCCCCTCCGCTATTAATTGTTCCATTTTCGATAGGGTTAGTGCTACACTCTGAGTACCGTATTGCGCATGAGCAGCATGCCTCAGCTGTATATATCTAAAAAAGAATGTGTTAGGGAGTTGGTATTCCATCTTCATGTCTGCAAATGTACGAAAGACACCATCTCTGAAGAGTTGGCGTGCGTGTGAAATCCCATATGTCGCCCAACACTCCCCATCAGGGATTTTAAATAGTTCTGGTAGTTGGGGATTGCGCCATAGTGGAGCATTAGGCGACACAGAGAGGCTGGTGCCCTTAGTTTTGGTGTTGCACAGGTGAAATATTTTGTAGGAGAGCTTCAGTATCTCGGCGCCCCGCACAGGGTAGGGACCATTCCTGTACAGGATATTGGTAAGAGCTTCGTGTGAGTGGACCTGGGCTGCCTGAGTTGCCACTGAGGCCATATCCAGTGCCGGGAAACCCCACCAGTGCACATGCGTCAATTGTGCAGCCAGGTAATAACATTGTAAGTCAGGTAATGCCATTCCACCCGAGCGTATCGGTAGGTATAGCGTATCCAAGGATACTCTGGCTGGTTTGGGACCCCATAAAAAGGATATTATTAGCTTATTAAATCCCTGAAAGACTCTTCTGGGTATATATATCGGGGCATGCCATAACAAATATAAGAACCTGGGGAGGTATATCATCTTATATATATTTATCTTACCTAGGAGGTTAAGGGGCAAATTACACCAAGTTTGCAGGTTATCTTTTAATCTGGTAACCAGTGGGGTTATATTGTTCTCTGTGTATTTGTTCAGTGGTAACTGGATCTCAACCCCTAAATATCGGAATTGGGATACTATTTTTAGTGGTATGTCCGGTGGTAGGACCGGATCATACCCAGGGCAGAAAGGGAGGATCACGGATTTGTTCCAGTTTACCTTGAATCCTGAATATGCTCCAAACCCAGAAATTAAGTCCAATGCCCTCCTCAGTGAGCTTGTTGGTTCTGCCAGATAAAGGAGCATATCATCAGCGTATAATGAAGTTTTTTCCTCTCTGTCATTTATTTTGCACCCCCGAATCTATCCTTAAACTCGCTGCTAGAGGTTCTATAGCCAGGGCAAACAGCAGGGGTGACAATGGGCACACCTGCCGAGTGCCTCTCGTGATCTCAAATGGGTCCGTAATGATATTGTTCACTTTAAGCCTTGCTGTCGGGTTAGTGTACAGGAGTCTCACCCATGCCACAAATCTAGGGCCAAAGCCCATCCGCACAAAGACCGCAAGCAGGTATGGCCATTCAATTGAATCTAACGCTTTGTGCGTATCCAAAGACACAACTACACGCGTGTCCGGGTCCTGGCCTTCTGATTGCAGAATTGTAAAGAGGCGCCTAAGGTTGATTGCCGTTGATCTCCCGGGTATAAAGCCCGTTTGATCGGGATGTATAATGGATGCGATAAGATTGTTAAGTCTCATGGCAAGAATTTTTGCTATAATTTTGGCATCCACATTGATCAATGAAATAGGTCTATAGGATTCACATAACTCATGGTCCTTGTGCGGCTTTGGTATCAGTACAATGAGTGCTTCTCTTAGTGATTCAGGAAGTATGCCCTGTTCTAGGGCACTTGTATACATTTTCAAGAGTCTAGGGGCCAGGCTGTCTGCATATGTGTCATACCACTCAGCCGGGAAGACGTCCAGGCCTGGTGTCTTATTCGGGTTGAGTGCACGTATCGCAGACAGTATTTCCTCCATTTCAATGGGTGATTCTAGTTCTCCAGCCGCCTCCCTACTTAGTTCCAAAAGTGAACTTTTGGAACATATCTACGGTGAATGGGGGTGGAATATATACAGCTACGAAAGTATATGGGCTATTGTCTATTATTAGTACTAGAACTACAAATCTACCCATTGGGTCGGTCTTGATTGTCTTGGCGTGATATAGCAGCGATTTGGACACCAAGACCGATACCCCCCTGGCATAGTTGGAGTACGTGGAATGAAATGCTCTGCCCACAAATGCCCTGTGAAGGGCCAGTGTTTTAGATCCTGTCAGGTGCGTTTCCTGGAGAAAAATTATACTAGGATTGCGTTTTTGAATATATTTAAACACCAGGGCTCGTTTAATCTTGGAATTAAGGCCTCTCACATTCCATGATATAAGATTAAGAGACTGCATGGTAGGTTACACCTATAAGCGATAAGAAAGGATCACTTTTGTGACTGGTAAAGATGCAGCTATCTGGTTCCAAGAGCACCCAGAGCATTCCATTCCACCCCCCCCCCATTGCATATATTACACAGTAGAAAACATAAACTTAACCCCTCTCAGCTTTTGTAAATGGGATAATATGCATAACATCAGAAACATGTTAAAGGAATTTGTGAAAAAGTCAAATGCACTCTCTTTAGTGAACTGTGATCCAAAACATAGGATCATAACTTCCCTCCCCACCTCCCTGCTCGTAGCCCCAAACAATCCACAAGCTTGTGCCCTAAACTACAAATCAATAGACATGTTCACCCTTGTGGGGGTACCTTTCCCAGTCCAGCCGGACTGAGCAAACAAGGGTGGGTATGTGTTTCCTGAAGAGCAGGTTGTGGACCACGTTGCTTGTAGCACGATTCATAGCCTGGCATGAACAATGTGTACGTTGGTCATGTGAGTCAAGCAAATTCTGTTTCTTGTAGCATCATTTCTTTCTTCTTCATCTGATAGAGGTACGTGGTCTAAAGTATGAGTCTTGCGGATGACAGCAGTCATGTTGGGGAGTTTTACACAGACCCCAAGGATTCAATCCAGTTGTTAGCCTCCCTGGGGGAGGTGAAGAATTGGGTTTTGCCTCCATGCACCACCCGCAATCTCGCCGGGTATAGCATACTGTAGGGGAGACTGCGTTCTCTCAGGCGTTGTTTCACGCTTTGGAAGGCTGCTCTTTGCTTCTGTGTTGCCGCAGAAAAATCTGGGAAGATGGTTATGCGGTTGTTGTTATATATCACTTCAGGCATATTGCAGGCTTTGCGCAGGATGGTTTACTTATCTCTGAAATAGAGGAATCTAGACAGCATGGGCCTGGGGTATCTGCCTGGTTGTTGTGGTGCTCGCAATGGGACTCTATGAGCCTGTTCAATGGCAAACAGGTGAGAAAAGCATTCTGTGCCAAAAGTTTGTTTAAGCCAGGATAATAGAAATTCCTCAGCCTGCTTCCCTTCAGCACCTTCAGGAAACCCCAGGAAACGGAGGTTGTTCCTCCTCAGGCGGTCTTCAATGTCTCCTAATTTGGCTTCCTGGGACTTGCAGTCCGCCACAGTATTCCTCATCTGCCCCATCAGGGAAGTGAGATCATCTTCCACAGTGCTTATCCGCTGTTCAGCAGTGGTGACTCTCTGCCTTATCCTTTGCACATCATCTTTCGATATGGCAAAATCAACATGAATGGTGTCTATCTGTGTGGACAGGGCCGCATGGCAGCTTTTAATTGTGTCTATGATCTGGGAGAGCGATGGTTCTCCTACCTGAGCTCTGGAGCCACCTTCCTCCGAATCTGTTTGAGGGGATGGCAGGGGAGTAGCCAGCGGATCCGTGAGATCAGGCCATTCCAGGTCCCCCTCGGTGCTCAGTTGTCCGCTCAGTGCTGGAGCGGTGTGCTTCTCGGTCGTCGCTCGGGCCCTATCTTGGACGGCCTTGTGTGCGAATCAAGCTAAACGATCCGCGGGCTTGCCACCGACCCGCGGACCGTATTTGTTGACCATATTCATGTGCCTGGGGTATTCCCACTGCAGTAGCACCTCTCGGCAGGTTGATTACCGGTCTCAGGCTGGCAAGGATCTTGAATAGGATTTTGGCGCGGTCCGGAGCTCTCAAGGAAAGGTCTTCACATACCGGAAGTCGGACACGCCCCCGCCTATCAGTTTTTTAAAATGATCTATGCTCGTGGAAGAGAGTTCCACATTTTTATCACTCTTACAGTAAAGAACCCTCTAGGCAGTTTAAGGTTAAACCGCCTCTCTTCTAGTTTTAGTGAATGGCCACGTGTCTTTTTAATTTCGCTTTCACGGAAATGTTTTATCCCTATTGTGGAGTCACCAGTACGGTATTTGTACATTGAAATCATGTCCCCTCTCAAGCGTCTCTTCTCCAGAAAGAATAAGGTTGCAAGGTTTCCACATCCTGTAGAGAAATTATTTTCCTGCTTAGCTTAGTGTCATCCGCAAATACTGAGATTGAGCTGCTTATCTCATCCTTCAGGTCGTTTATGAATAAATTAAATAGAATTGGTCCCAGGACAGAACCCTGGGGGACCCCACTTTCCACACCGGACCATTCAGAATACTCCCCATTTATCACTACCCTCTGAACTCGTCTCTGTAGCCAGTTTTCAATCCATGCACTCACCCAATGGTCCATGCTGACAGACCTTATTTTGTACAGTAAATGTTTATTGGGAACTGTATCAAATGCCTTTGCAAAAGCCCTATGTCTACAGGCTTTCCTTCATCTAGAGGGCAGCTCATCTCCTCATAGAAGGTTAATAGATTGGTTTGGCAAGAACGATTTTTCATGAATCCATGCTGATTACTGTTAATGATACCATTTTCATTACTAAAATTTTGTATATAGCCCCTTATCATCCCCTCCAAGGACTTACAAACTATTGATGTTAGGCTAACTGGTCTGTAATTCCCAGGGATGTATCTTGGCCCTTTCTTAAATATTGGTGCTACATTGGCTTTTCTCCAATCAGCTGGTACCATTCCAGTCAGTAGACTGTTCGTAAAAAATAGGAACAATGTACTGGCAATTACTTGACTGAGTTCCTTAAGGACCCTCGGGTGCAAGCCATCTGGTCCTGGCGACTTATTAATGTTAAGTTTTTCAAGTCTATTCCTAATCCTCTGTTAGCTATGATAGTGCTTCCTGTGACGTGTCATGAGGCTAAACCTTGCAGTTTTGGTTACTGAAGCTCCCCCGTTTCCCTCGTGAAGACTGAGGAGAAGAATAAATTCAATACCTTCGCCATCTCTCCATCCTTTGTAACCAGATTCCCTTCATCATTCTTTATGGGGCCAATATGACCTGACCTCCCTCCCTCTTTTACTATATATATATACTTAAAGAATTTCTTGGGATTTTTTTTTTTACTCTCCTCTGCTATGTGCCTTTCGTGTTCTATCTTAGCCGCCCTGATTGCACCCTTACATTTCTTATTGCATACTTTGTAAACTTGGAATGCTGATGATGAACCCTCAGCCTTATATTTTTTGAAGGCCTTCTCCTTTGGTTTTCTTTTTTTATTGGTCGAACTAGACAGACCCTTTTTCAGTCTAATGATGTAATAATACTCCATAGTGAGTAAAAGTAACCATTCTAGGACAGGAAGAGTGTTATTTGAAGGATTACCAGGGGAAATAAAGCAGGAAGGCTGAAAAAAAGCAATGTACCATGACTAAAGTTTAGGTAAGCTGCAGTATATTCCATTTTTGTTTTGAAGTTCAGATGCCCTTAAAGATTTGAGATTAGTACAAATGCCCTTTTCTAAATGGTTCTTTTAAAATTACACAATGTCATTATGCATCAGTTAAATATTTCTGAAATAGTACAGACAGTTGCACTGTGCTACAAAAACCCCATGTTCTCGCTCAGTCTTTTAGTGTGGTTTGTGTCACCAGGGCAGGAAGTGAGTAGAACCTACCCAATAGGGATGCAGACAATGCTTAATAGAGAGGCGAAGGGTGAGAACTCATATGCTTTTTATTGTTTTCTGTGTCTCCGCTAAAGAGAAAATTCTCACTTCCTGTGAGGTTACTAAGAAGTGAGGGTAAATATCCGTACTGGGGAAACAGAGAGCAATAAAAACTATACAGAGGTTTTGGGGCTCCCCTTCTCTATATTAAAACAGTTTTGATTACATTTGGACTTTCAACCATAAACTGTGTACCTACCACTGGTCCAAGAGTGCCTCTGCTTCCCTTTGGTCCTTGATTTCCTGTGGGTCCTGTTTGGCCTGGAGATCCTGTCTCCCCAAGATGCCCTTCAAAACCTTTGTTTCCCTATTAAACAGCCCACAGAATAACTGATTAAGACAAGTTAAGGTGTCATCCAGGAACAAGACATGGTGAACCACAGATGCCTGACCTTACCTTTCGTCCTGGCTTGCCCTTCTCGCCTTGTTTTCCTGGTTTTCCTTCCCTGCCCTATGAATCAAAGGTAAAAGTGATATGTTTTTAAAATGAGAGGAATAGCTTTGGAAATCTTGTTTAATTAAACCCAAACAGTCAGCCTTTAAAATAACTTTTGGGTGCCCAACTCTGGCCTTTCCTCCTTTTTGGCCAGTTCTCATGGTTAACTCATTTGGATACTTAGGGGTGGTGATTTCCCACCCCTAAGGTTATCACAGACTACTCCCGTTTAAATATATCTACGTTGCTAGCCAAGTTTTGCGACAAAACAAAACTTTGGCATAAACTTTTGCCTACTATGGTAGGACAGGCGAACCTGGTGAAAATGATTATGATGCCCAAGTTGCTTTACTTTTTGCACAATGCCCCTCAAAATATTTAGGGTAATTAACTATCTTTCGACACCTGTTGTGGAAGCAGAACTCACCCAGAATCCATTTGGAACAACTTCAATGCCCAATGCAGGGAGGATTGCATTCCTAAATGCCTGGATATACTTTTTGGCTGCTCAGTTGCAGCATATGTGGCATATATGGCTCAGGTGGAGAATGAGGGAACAATCTGCAAATCTTCTCTGGCCATTCTATTACACCATACAAATGCATCCTCTCTCTCTGCATGGAGAGGTGAGACGTGCCTGCACACAGCTCCCGGCTCCCTCGGCTCCACGGACCTCATAACGGCCAGTAAACCGGCCACAAAGCATCCTCATGGGGAAAGATAAGCCCAAGGCACCTAAGGGCAGCGGTGGACATCGCCCAGGAGGGGATTTAGAGGACTATTTCAGCCGTGGAAGATCATCCTCACAGCGCCGGCCGGAATCCAAGATGGCGTCGGCCCCTCCATCCCCAGCGCGCTCTGAATCAGCTCTGCAGTCCCAGGTGAGCTCACACAGCCTGCTCTTACACCCTGAGGACACTGATTTCTCCCCCAGACTGACCAGAAGCCGCTCCAATGTCTCCCTAGGATCAGGGGAAGGGTGGGACATGGAAGCACAGATCAGATCCCTGCACAGCTACATGAGGTCTCTACCCACTAAGGCTGACTTTGAACACTGTGTACACAGGATTGAAAAGACATATAAGAAAGAGATCTCTGACCTAAGGAAGGATGTGGGGGCACGCTTTGATGATGTTGAACACACAGTAGAAGGCCTCCGGGACACGGTACAGTCACATGACAGGATTCTCAACACCCACACGGTCATGCTACAGCAACTCTCATACCAGCAGGACGACCTCGAAAATCGCAGTCGCCGCAACAACATACGCATACGGGGGATACCCTAGACGGTGGACCCCAAGAATTTACCCGCGGCTGTGACGGCCATTTTTAACCAAATACTTCAACGCCCCAAAGACGACCTGATCGAATTGGACCGTGTGCACTGTACCTCGGGCCCTCACACCCCTGACCCCACCTTTGTGCGCGACACCCTATGTCGCATCCACTTTTACAAAGTTAAGGAGGACATCATGAGGGCCGCCAGCACACAGCAGTCAATCCTCTTTAACGGCACACCCGTCATGCTTCTCCCAGATCTCTCCCGCCAAACACTGGCTATGCGGAAATCACTGAGGCCCCTCACGCAACTCCTGCAAGCAAGGCAAATTAAATACCAGTGGCGTTTCCCATTCCACCTCCGAGTCCGCCACGAAGGTAAAGTCGCCATATTCCGCACGCTGGGTGACCTGCCGACATTCCTCAGCACTCTTGAACTACCTCAAGTCGCACTACCCGACTGGCCGTTTGCACCGACCACCCCGGGCCTACCCTACATCCCACATTGGCAGAAGCAAGGCCGCAGACGCACACCTCGGTCTCCACAGCACCAGGACCCCAATGACTGAAACACTCCAGTGGGCCGCCTCGGGCCTGTTGTCCTCCTCTTTTTTGCTCCCCACCGCTGGGGTTCTTCCCCCTGTGATATGCTTAGACCCATATGGGTCAGAAATCTCAACCTCTAACTAACCCTCCTTTTCCTACAGGTTTTATATATATTTTACATGTTTTCTTTCCATGTACCCCCTCCCCCCCCACTCCGACAATCGGAGTACAGCACGGGGACTTTCTCCTCTACCAATGCACAGGTTCCAGGACTTGTCCTTGCACCCCATCGCTTGCTACAAATCCCCCTGTGTTGTGTTGTCCTCACCGAAACTTTACAGTTACTGTTATGCTCAGCCTGTTCCTTGCATAAGGCCTGATGCACACCCATACCCCCCGTGCAACATAAATGTGATGCCTCTTTCCTGGTCTTTTTTTTTGTTGTTTTTCTCTTGTTTTATTAAGCCGGTTTACTGATGTACTTTTTTGAAGACCACTAAGATAACCTTGATTAAGAAGATGTTTTGTACAATACTCAGGTCACAATTGATACTGCTCCATATGTGGAGCCGAGGCGAAGGGAGCTGCCCTGCTCTGTGGTCTCGCTTTGCACCCCCCCCTTTTTTTGGGTTTTTTGTTTATCTATCACCCCTCAGTGATCCAACAGACACTGAGGAGCGAACTGACATGTGCCTTTATAAAAGGCCTTTTTCTTTTTCGTTACCTGCCTTTTGGAGCCACCTAGTGGCCTTTTTTGTTTTTGTTTCTTTTTTGGTTACTCCTTTTTCCTGCCTGATCCATTGGGCCCATCTCCCACGATTGGCTCGCAACAGCTATGAGTTACTCGCTCACCTGGTTATTATAGTGGGAGAAAGCGGCCATGTCTATGACTGCTGGTATCTTCTGCATGAGATTACTTTTCTACCTTCTCTATTCCTTCTCGCTTTTCTTTTCTCCTCATCTTCTCTTTACCTGTACCTTCCTACCCTCCCCTCCCTCCCTTACCCTCCTTCAACAAGAACTAACTCCCGCCCCCTGCCCCCACAAAATTTTATCACAACGCCACTTATCAAAGTGATCCTGAACCTCACTCTCATAACTTCCCATGGCTAACGACGGTTCAATAACTTTCGCCTCCTTTAACTGCAGAGGCTTTAACACACCCGAGAAGCGGAGCCAGACACTCTACCATTTTCATAAAAAACGCATTAAAATTTTGCTCCTCCAGGAAACGCATTTTCGTGCAGGAGCAACCCCAGCCATACGCAATAGGTACTACTCGCAATGGTTCCATAGTGTCAACCCCCAATCCAAATCTAAAGGAGTGTCTGTTGCCTTCCATAAGTCTTTTAACCCGGAGGTTCTGGATTCTCTCATAGATGACTCTGGTCGCTACATATTTTTGAAACTGAAACTAAACGATTTTCTCTTTACAGTGGCTAATATCTATGTGCCTAATGCGGGCCAGGCTCGGTTCCTCTCAACGGTCCTCACCAGACTATCCTCCTTTGGAGGGACAGCTCTCGTCATCGGAGGCGATCTCAATGTAGCCCTATCCCCACCCGCAGACACATCCTCTGGTAAGTCCTCTGTTCCATACTCCACCTTGACACGCATCAAATCACTATTTCATTCATCCCATCTGGTGGATGCCTGGCGAATCCAGCACCCCACAGATAGGGATTACAGTTACTTCTCAGTGGCACACAACTCTTACAGCAGGTTAGACCATTTCCTCATCTCACAATCACTGCTTGACACACCTCTACAGACCTCGATCGGTACCATACTATGGTCCGATCATGCCCCCGTCTATTTGACTCTGGTTCGCCCCCCCGCTACCCGCCGGGGGGCTAACTGGAGACTTAATGACAATTTGCTACGAGACACTGTATGTGCAGCGGATGTCTCCACAGCCATTAGGAACTTTATAGGAGACCACGCATCTGACACGACCTCCCCACTGAACCAATGGGACACACTTAAATGTGTGCTACGGGGCACCCTCATACAGCACGGATCCCGCCTAAAGAAGGCCAGAGCTCACGACATACGCAAACTCCTCACCACGATAGCAGAACTTGAACCCCTCCACAAGCGGGACCTGGACCCTGCCATATATGTCCAGCTCTCTAATGCCCGCAGGGATTTACTCCAGCTCCTCGATGCGCACTCCTTAATTGCCAGAGACAAAGCACGAAACCACTTTTACTCACTAGCAAATAAATGTGGTAAACACCTGGCTAGAATCATTCACCCTAGACCCCCACGGCACTCTATTCCTTTTATCGTTCAACCGGACCAAACGAAAACATTTAACACCTCAGGGATATCTGCATCCTTCAGGCAATACTATTCACAACTATATAATCTCCCTCGCACAGTCCCTAACGCTCGGTCCCCCCTTCCCAACGACCCTATACAAGACTACATCCTAGAGACAGCCCTGCCCACTGTTGACGAGTCAGACGCGACAGCTCTTGACGAGCCCCTAGACACCTCTGAATTCCTGCAGGCCATCAAAGATCTTAAAGTAGGCAAATGCCCGGGCCCCGACGGCTTTACACCCCGATTCTACAAAACCTTTGCCCCACAACTTGCACCACTACTAACAAAGGCCTTTAACTCAGTGGAGAGCTCCAACCTCCCCTCGAAAGATTCCCTATCTGCCAACATCTCCATTATCCCTAAACCAGGTAAAGACCCTTCCCAATGCAGCAGTTATCGGCCCATCTCTCTACTCAACATAGATATCAAACTATTCGCAAAAGTTCTAGCCACCCGTCTATCCCCCATACTACCCAAAATTATCCATAACGACCAAGTGGGGTTTGTCCCCGGAAGAGAGGCAAGGGACAACACCACCAAAACGATACACCTTATCTCCCTGATACAACGTAAAGGT
Source organism: Lithobates sylvaticus (assembly GCA_028564925.1). NCBI lineage: Eukaryota > Metazoa > Chordata > Amphibia > Anura > Ranidae > Lithobates > Lithobates sylvaticus. The sequence continues at coordinate 124,735,622 of CM053033.1, forward strand.
CTAAAAGCTTGCCTATTATCCTTCGACGCTGAAAAGGCCTTCGATAGGGTCAGCTGGAGGTTTCTGCAGCTGTCCCTAGCTCAACTCGGTCTCGGGGTCCCCTTTATTTCTAAAGTCATGTCCCTATACTCCAGCCCCTCAGCTACGGTCCTAGTCAACGGCACCACATCAGCTCCCTTTAACATTACCAATGGCACCAGGCAGGGCTGTCCCCTATCTCCCCTCCTTTTTGTCATAGTAATCGAACATCTGGCCTGCGCCATACGTCAAAACCCCTCCATTCTCGGTATTCAAACCCCATCTGCCCACCACAAACTCTCCTTATATGCAGACGATCTCCTAGTCTATATCCAAAACCCACATACCTCTCTACCGTCCCTTCTCCGAGAATTCCAACGTTTTGGCACCCATAGCAACTTCAAGGTCAACATAACTAAGACAGAAGCACTCAACATTTCCCTCACCCCATCCACCCTATCCCTCCTGAAATCCAATTTCTCTTTCCGTTGGCAGGACAAAGGGATCTCTTACCTGGGAATCATTATACCCTCAAACCTAACCAACTTGTTCTCCCTAAACTATATCCCCCTACTCTCCCGCATACGAAAAGACCTAGAGGAATGGGGAGGATCCCCTCTGCCGTGGTTCGGCAGGATTAACACCCTAAAGATGGACACCCTACCCAAACTCCTGTACCTATCCCAAACGGTTCCCATCCACGTCCCCAAATCCTATTTCACCTCCCTACGCTCGCTAGCCATTAGATTCATGTGGAGCCGGGGACTCCCCAGAGTTAAATTTAAACTACTCACGCTTCCAAAGACATTGGGAGGTACAGGCCTCCCTGACTTCGAGACCTACCATAAGGCCACTCTTATGGCCCGCACACTAGAATGGTTCCCCCGTCCTTTCTGCAAGGCCTCGGTGACAGTTGAACAAGACCTCTCCCCTGTAGACCTCCGGGCCCTACTATGGGGCTACAAACAAGAGTACACTCGTCTGACATCCCTATCACCACTGACCCTAGCCTCTCTGCAACTATGGTATAAGAAAGGACTCAACACTATCCTTTCCTCCGACCCAAGCCCCCTGACATCCCTTTTTGACCACCCCGCACTCCCACAAGGAATAGGGGCAACCACCATAGGGTCCTTCAAACGCTCTGAGTGGCCACTAGCCCGTACATTTGTACACTCATCACAAGGGACCCCGGTAACTCCAGCAGGCCCCGGAGATTGGCTCACAACCTTACACATGTCTACGTTTACCAAACACCTATATTCCTCCTCTCAAATACACCGCAAGCTCACCAGTTTTGAGGAGATATGTTCGCTCCAAGAAACTCCCAAACACCTCCTTTCCTCCTTATATAACCTACTACTGACCCTAACACATGATCAACTCCCGCACTATACCAGGATGTGGTCTGCGGATCTGGGTGAAGACATCTCTGCGCCGGAATGGCAAACATCTTTTTATTTTACGCACAAATCTACCATCTCTTGCTACTCCCAGGAAAAGAATTACAAGCTCCTGTCTAGATGGTATAGGGACCCTGCAACCCTGCACAAAATCTTCCCATCAGCTCCGCCCACCTGTTGGCGCTGTGAAACCTCTATTGGAACTTATATGCATATCTGGTGGGACTGTGAGAGGATCCGACCCTTCTGGACGCAGGTATTTGAATGTTATAATCTCGTGGCTGATAGACCAGTTCCTATCTCCCCGAAAATTGCGCTACTCTCTATATTGCCCGGGTCTTTAAAGTCGCAGAAGCAAAGATTGCTCCGTTTCTTTATGTCCTCTGCTAGGCAACTGATACCCGCTTACTGGAAGACAAAGAACACCCCTCCACTGTCACGGTGGGTATCGATTATGAATGACACCATGAGAATGGAGGAGTTGCTGGCTCTAGATAATGATACATACACCAAATTTATAGCTCAATGGTCAATATGGCTCCGCTTCTCTTCCTCTGATACCCTGCTGAACAAAACCGCGGACATATAGGGACATACTAGATCCCCTCCTACCCTACCCTCCCTGGACATAACTGTGATCCTCCCCGTCCCCCTGCCGCCCCCCCCCTCCCTACCGTCCTGCCCACCCCCCCATCTCTTCTCTACTTTACTCTATTCTTTTCTCTCTGCTCCTCCTATCTTTCTTTCTCCACGTTACTTACTGTATATTGTTACATATAGTGACTCATGAACTGCTTTCGCTAGCACTACCTCCTGGACCAGAGAACAGGTTCTCTTCCCCACCCCCCGAGCATGTGGGCGGAGGTCGGCTGTGGACGATAGTCGTTGGTTGGCCTTCCGCAATTATCCTTCTGTTACCGTTCTTTGTATACAATTACCTCATGTTGTTCACTGTTTTACTGTTTTTTTTTGTGAAATACCAATAAAATATTTTCAACACTAAATTTTTTTTTTTAGGGGGCACCCCACTTTAAGTAGTGCCCTGAAAAAAAATAACTTTTTGCTTTAAGTGCCTCTTGAAAAATAGTAATGCACATTCTAGCCTGTGACAGTGCATAGGCAAATGCAATGTTGTGCTGTAGCTTTATAGCTGAATATCTGCAATGTGAGATCATATAGCAATGCTGCCTCTGACTGCTAGTCTAAGATGATTTGTAGTAAGATTTAGCCATGTCACTACTGTGCTGTCCACTGTTCTCCTTACTGGAGATGAAGCTATATCTGAGGACCTGCAGCACAAGTATCTGCCTGCTTCTGCTCATTCATTTTGTGGCTCTGTGCTTTCTCCACCTCTCCTGATGCTTCTTAATCACTGCCCTACCAGCCATCAGACCACTACTCTTCAGGGAGGGCAATTCTGATATCAGAAGGCAAAGCCATGCTTTTCTACCAATACTGGAGCCTCTCTTGACCACATAAGTTCTACCATGAAAATGCTGAAGGACTCTGGCATAGTACCCGGACAAGCAGGGCTTAAAAGTGACAAGGGCAAAAGCTGAGGTCATGTGAAAAGCATGGCCCTGGAATCCAGGGGCTTCACAAAGAAACAAAGCTTGAATAAAAGAATTCTGCAGGTTTCGCAAAGTGTAGCACTTCTTCATCCTTCTTAGCTTAGTCAGTTTTTTTATAATTGCGGGTTTACTTTGAATAAATAAAATTGGTTCCCATAGCCGCCAGGAAGATTCACCAGCTTTACATACCAAATCCCAGTTGAATCTAAAAATGTTAAATCTGCTTGGTAGTTATAGGTAATTTTGGATTTGTTAGATTAGGCAATACCACAATACCTTTTACATGTAAAAAAATGACACCTATTGTATCTTTTTAAAAATAAGCTGAATGTGTGCAAACTAAAGCAGACCATACATGGCTTGAAATTTGGCGGGTTCAGCAGAGACTGGCCAAATATTAATTCATGTACAGGCGGCCCTAGTTACAAACATCCGACTTACAAACGACTCTTACTTACAAATGGAGGGAAACAGGAAGTGAGAGGAAATCTACCCCTAGGAAGGAAAATTAACTCCTGTAAGAGTTATTATGGGAAAAAGGTACATCCACTGATGCTTTATCACCAAGGCTTGTTTCCCCAACAACACAAAATTTTCTAAATCCAATTGTCATAGGGACAGAAATTGAGGTGAAAGCTTCTGAACAGAGGCACACACAGCAAAACAAACGTTACAGGGGTGTTAACACTTCCTATGTTAGCCAAAAAGCTTAAAAATATATTTTTTTGGCTGGAGCAAAACATACCTGTTCCGACTTACAAACAGATTCAACTTGAGAACAAACCGACAGACCATATCTTGTTTGTAACCCAGGGACATGGGCAGGCTGATTGTACCCAAGTTGATCCATCGATTGACTTGGGAAAGACCAGGCTGTGAGATTTTTCTACATGCCATTGCTGTCAGAGGTCTGGAGACAGTGGGGGACTTCTTCACTTCTCTTTTAACACTTTTTTTTTTCTTTTTTTTTTCCACTTCAGACAGAGTATTCGTGGGTGAGTGTCAGCTGTGCTCGCATCTCCGTCCCTCCATTTGTCTTAGCATCATTAGTGGATTGTTTCATTCTCCCCTTTTTTTTTATTTATTTATTTTTTTCCCCCCCCCTAGAGTTGGGGGGGGGGGGGGTAGGGGTCCTGGATCGGGCATCCATAGGGTTTACAGAGCCAAGAATACATACATACATCTGAAATCCCACCAAGCCTCCCCTACCCCTCCACTTCCTAAATCCCGTTCCATCTCAATTCCAATTTGCCCCCCCAGGGGTTTTTTTTTTTCCCCCTCTCCCCCTCCCCCTCCCTCCTGTCCCCCCGTGCCCCCACCCTCCCCATCCACGTCCGCTGTTTTGTTATTATGTGTTGGCCCTTTCTCCCAAGTGTCTTCTTCTGCCCTTAACATCTGCCTTCCCTGGGGGTCATCAGTTGTCACAGCTGCACTCGCAAAGCCTCCCTGTAGCTCCAGGACCTCTTGAATTTTCTCCAGCTCTCCCATTTGGCCCTCGTGGCCTCTCTGTCCCCTTCCCCTATGTGCAACACACATTCCATCATGTAGGTAGATTCCAGTGCGTCAACCCATTCCCATAAGGGTGGGCTTTCCTTGTCCTTCCACCTCCTTGGAATTACCTTCTTAGCCGCATTGAGCAGATGGGGGATCAGTGAGCCTTTATATTGCCTGATTTCCTTCGATGTGGCATGCATCAGTACCACCCAAGGGTAATTTTTTATCTCAATCGTTGTTATTTCTTTTATATATTTTAGTATGGTCTCCCAGAATTTTTTAATTTTCGCGCACTCCCACCATAAATGA
>CM053033.1:124740916-124759330 GCA_028564925.1 Lithobates sylvaticus
TCAAGGATGCAAAGATCCAAAACGAAAGACAGATTGCAAAAGATAGTAGGACAAATCCCCAAAAATTCTTCAAATATATTAATAGTAAAAAGGTCAAGTCTGAGCATGTAGGCCCTTTACAAAATAATCTGTGGGTGACTGGGGACAAAGAGAAGGCTAATTTATTAAATACTTTCTGCAGCTCTGTGTATACAAAGGAGCATGGGGGAGCGCATGTCCATAATGGGAGTTGTAGTGACACAGCCCAAAAATCCACAATGGCTCAAAAGTGATATGGTCCAGAAATATTTAGACAGAATAAAGGTGGATAAAGCACCTGGACCTGATGGCATCCACCCACGAATCCTAAAAGAATCGAGCTCTGTAATTTCAAAGCCATTGTATCTAATTTTAAGGGACACATTAATGACAGGAATAGTACCACTGGATTGGCACAGGACCAATGTGGTGCCTATATTTAAAAAGGGAACAAAGTCTTTACCAAGTAACTAAAGACCTGTTAGTTTAACTTCTATAGTTGGGAAGATACTGGAGAGATTAATAAAAGACCACATAGACGAGTTCTTGCAGGAAAAAAATATTTTAAGCAACAGACAGCATGGATTCATGAAAGACAGAAGTTGTCAGACAAACCTGATTTCTTTTTATGAGGAGGTAAGTAAAATCTTGGACAGAGGGGTGGACGTGGTATACTTGGATTTTGCAAAAGCATTCGATACAGTTACGCACACACGGCTCATGTGTAAGGTAAGGTCTACAGGTTTGGAAATATCAGAATTAGTGATTAATGATTCTTACTCTGAATGGTCGAAACTTATCAGTGGTGTACCCCAAGGTTCAGTGCTGGGACCTTTACTTTTTAATATCTTTATAAATGATATTGGGTCTGGGATCAAAAGTAACATTTCCGTCTTTGCAGATGACACCAAGCTATGCAGTGGAATAACGTCCTTACAGGATGTCTCCAATTTACAAGCCGACCTCAATGCTCTGTCTAATTGGGCGACTATGTGGCAGATGAGGTTTAATGTGGATAAGTGTAAAGTTATGCACTTGGGGGCTAAGAATATGCATGCATCATACATACTAGGGGGAGTACAATTGGGGAGATCCATAGTGGAGAAGGATCTGGGGGTTTTGGTAGATCATAAGCTCAATAATAGCATGCAATGCCAAGCTGCGGTTTCCACAAGTTCTTTCTTGTATTAAAGCTGAGTTCCACCCAAAAATGGAACTTCCGCTTTAAGCACTCCTCGCCCCCTTACATGCCACATTTGGTATGTAATTTTTTTTGGGGGGGGGAGTGGGGGCTTCATTAGGAGGGGGACTTCCTGTCCCACTTCCTCCTTCCGCCCAGGAACCGCCTAGGCCACTGCTCCTTTCGTCTTAGGCGGCCCCTCCCTCTAGGCGATCTCCTGGGACACGTGACAGGTCCCAGGAGATCGCCTATCCACTCCGGGAGCGCAGCGCGACTTGCTCATGCGCCGTGCGTGCCCGGCCGTGAAGCCGAAAGCTGTCATGGCCGGGTGCCCAGAGTGGCAATGGAGGCGCTGGCGAAGAGGAGAGGGAGAGGAGCGACACCCCGTTCGGCCGCATCGCTGGACCGTGGAACAGTTAAGTGTCTGTTTATTAAAAGTCAGCAACTACACTTTTTGTAGCTGCTGACTTTTAAAAGGCCTGAAACTCCCCTTTAAGAGAGGTATGGACTCCAGAGAGAGAGAGAGATATAATTTTGCCCCTGTTCAAATCATTAGTAAGACCTCATCTGGAATATGCAGTTCAGTTTTGGGCACCAGTTCTCAAAAAGGATATTGGAGAACTAGAGAAAGTGCAGAGAAGGGCGACCAAACTGATAAGAGGCATGGAGGAGCTCAGCTATGAGGAAAGATTAGAGGAACTGAATTTATTCACTCTCGATAAGAGGAGATTAAGGGGAGATACGATCAACATGTACAAATATATAAGGGGTCCATATAGTGAACTTGTTGTTCAGTTATTCACTTTACAGTCAACAAAGAGGACAAGGGGGCACTCTTTACGTCTAGAGGAAAAGAGATTTCATCTCCAAATACGGAAAGGTTTCTTCACAGTAAGAGGTGTGAAAATGTGGAACAGACTCCCTGCAGAGGTGGTTCTGGCCAGCTCAGTAGATTGCTTTAAGAAAGGCCTGGATTATTTCCTAAATTTACATAATATAACAGGGTACTAACATTTATAGGTAAAGTTGATCCGGGGAAAATCCTCTCAGGGGATCAGGAAGGATTTTTTTCCCCTGCTTTAGCAAATTGGATCATACTCTGCTGGGGTTTTTCGCCTTCCTCTGGATCAATTGTGGGTATAGAATTGGGTATATGGGATTGTATGATATTGTTTTTTTTTTTTTTTTTTGCGGTTGAACTGGATGGACTTGTGTCTTTTTTCAACCTGACTAACTATGTAACTATGTATGTAACCTCCCAGTTTGACTAAACAACAAATGGGATCACTTAAAGGAGGAATAGGTGGTGGATATACAAATTTCATGAAAGAGAAAATTCTTTGGACATGGATTCGAGTCTCATGATAGTCCTTTAGAATATGTCCTTTTCTTTAAGTTTTTGTAACCCCCCAAAAAAAAAATTGATCCTGTTCCCTTAAAGCATGCATAAGCGCACAGTGCTGGTTAATTTTGCCCCTTGTTTAACCTAAAAATCCTGCCTCCCCCCTGTAAACTGACCATGGTTTATCGTGGCTGCTGAGCCCTGACATAGTGGTCAGTATACGTGCCTCCATCAGCCGCAGCTCTCCTCTGTCCTCTTTGCCCCGTCCTCTCTCCCCCACCTCCCTTCCTGTCAGCTAGTCTGTGTCTTCAGCTGGTGTCTTGGCTTTCCATGCCTTTTTGCACCTCCCATTCTTCATGTGTTCAATACTTTTTCCTTGTTTCATTCCATTTTATTGCACATAACTTAATTTCTGAACATATTTGTTTTGGTTTCTTTGTATGTATGGATTTCTGGGTTGATACCGACATGTGGTGAAACTTTCATGTCAATAGCACATTTAGAAATATATTTACCTAGAAAAATGGTGACGTGTTCAATACTTATTTTACCCGCTGTATATAAAACCCCCACTTTAGGAAGTCCTGTGGTAATATCTTACCTCTAGAGTTTCAGGGTTACATTGGGTCTTCTTCCTAATTTGGCCACCCCTTTCCCTTCCTGAACTGTCAGTTCACAAACCTGCAAATGTAGGTACTTATACTGGCTGCACTGAAAAATAGGATTTCTGACTTACTGTAAAATCCTTTTCTTTGACACATTAAAGAGGAAGTAAACCCTGATGGGTTTACTTCCTTTTTGTTTCCCTGCAAAGTTAAAGCATAATGGACTACTATGCATCGCATTGTAGTCCATTATGCGTCACTTACCTGATACAGGAGCCAGCGAAGTCACCGCTGTCCCCTTGTGTACGGAGCCTCCATCTTCTTGGTGGGTCTCGCGGCTCCGGTGCTGTCATTCGACAGAGCCGCGATGACAGCACTCTCACACATGCGCACGGGAGCTGCCCCACTGGCGACATATCGCCGTTAACAGCGGCGCGCTCAGTGCACCGCTGTCTACGGCGAAGGCAAGACATACTAGAACAGCTGAACTTTATTTGGGGTTAATCCGAGGCACTTTAAATGATCAGGTGTGTACTAACTCCTATTTAACATGAGTTTGAATGTGATTAATTCTGAACACAGCTACATACCCAGTTATTAGAGGATGAGTACACTTATGAAACCACAATATTTTAGTTTTTTACTTCCCCCCGTCCCCTCCCCCCCCTAAAATATTTCAGTTTGTTTTTCAATTGAGTTGTACAGTTTATATGTCACATTTAAGGTGGAAAAAGTTCTGAAATTATTTATCTTTGTCATTTTTTTATAGCACAGGAACCTCACTTTTTAACAGGGTGTGTGCTGTAAGTATCCTTGATGTTCACAGAAAATAACTCAAGTGGAGATCAGGCTAGTAAGGCAGTTGGAGCTGAAGATTTCTCTTTTTTTTTTTTTTAAAAGATGCCCGTTATCTTCTGATTTTGGCAAAGCTGCAGTTTAGCTTTAAAGTGTCAGTCAGTAGACATGTGCACTGCCCAAAAATTCGTTCATTTTTGTTTTCGTTTAATTCGGACACCAGATATTGTTAGTTTTATAGAGATGGATGTCTACCCCGGAGCCTGCTTGCTGAGTCTTAGATGCTGCCAGATGGAGGATGAAATGGTCTTGGCAGCGAACCAAGTGAGGTCTACGTAGCACTTGGCCGGCAGGGTTGCTGCAGGTGAACTCGCTAGGCCGCAAGAACCCGTAGTAGGTATATGGCCGCTTGTATGACCATGCTGGGGAGAAGACCAAATGGAGAAGTAGCAAGGATAGTAGACATATTCCTGAAGATGGCACTTGTTATAGGCAGACGTTTGGCATTGATTATCGGTTGTTGTTTCTGGGTGCCGCGTAGGATGGCTCGGATCGCATGGGATACGAACAAGGATGGTTTTGCGGGGTCTCGTAGAGCCAGAAAGTGTTGGATGCCGGCTAAGTACAGCCGGATAGTATTATGGGATAGGGCCAACTGAGTATGGTAATACGAGATAAAAGCCAGAATGTCCTTGACGCCTGTTGTTGTTTCCGCGGAGCAGTATACAAGTAATTTGTTAAATGCGTTCCAAGCTGTATGGTAAGCTTTGAGCGTGTTGTGGGATAGTGACTGTTGTGGGATAGCTGGGTCGCTCTGTGTAGATGCTGTTCTAGTCCAGGGTCAGTTGAGACCAAGCTGGGATACGGGCTGACACTGGATCGGCACCGGGAATCTGCTGAAAGGAGGTGTAATTAAAGCGTGACAGTCCGTCTGCTGCGAGGTTGCACTTGCCCGGAATAAAATGAACAGTGGACATTAAAGTGGTTGTAAACCCTTACAGACCACTTTGACCTACAGGTAAGCCTAGATTAAGGCACCTGTAGGTCCAAGAAATATCTCCTAAACCTACATGCGATATGCCGCTAGTGGCAGCTCCCATGCGCATGCGCGGGAGTGATGTCATCGCGGCTCCGGCAACTAACAGCGCCGGAGCCGTGATACACAAAAAGAAGATGGATGCTCTGTAGAACAGGGGACAGCGGGGACATCGCAGGCTCCTCTGTCAGGTATGTGACACATAATGGGCTACTATGCGATGCATAGTAGCCCATTATGCTTTACCTTTGCAGGGAAACAAAGAGGAAGTAAAGCCATCAGGGTTTACTTCCTCTTTAAATTGATACTGTAAAGACAGTTGTACCAGCCTGCGCAGGAAGGACATAACCGAGAGCGACTTGGACCTGTCTTAATAATAATATCGGCCATGGCCTGATTGTCAGTGGTGAAGGCCACGGTTTGTCCTGTCCAGATATGACCCCATAGCTGGGCGGCTGCCACTATCGGGTAGAGCTCGAAGAGGGAGGAAGTCCGGGAATTAAAAGTATCTCTGAAGGCCAGGGTCCTGCAAACCAATGGTGGCCAAACCTTGCAGGGAAGCCTGTGGCGGCTGCAGCATCTGTCACTCCCTGCGGTGATAGGGATGATATAGACGGTATAAACATGGATATACCATTCCAGGTGGAAAGAAACTATTCCCTCATAGATAGGTCCGCTGCTGCGGTGTCCAAGTTGAGGATCTGATGGGGGTCCTGTGCCTGTGAGAAAAAGACCAAAAGACAAGACACAAAGGTCCGACCCTGGGGAACGATCCGCATGGCCAAAATGAGCATTCCCAACAGAGACTGGAGCCGCTTCTTGGTACACCCCCTAGTATGGGTGAAATCTCGGAGGACTGACCTGATGCGGGTCAGCTTGTCAAGGGGGAGGCTGGCCTGCATGGAGCCAGTGTCTAGGTTGACTCCGAGGAAGGTGATGGAGTGTGCCGATCCGTCAACATTGTGTTCAGCAATGGGGACATTGAGATTCCCAAAGACGACTCTCAGTTTGTCGAGGTCTCCTGGGGGCACACTGGGCTGTTAGATTATCAGGAAGTCATCCAGGTAATGGATGACTTCTTGACACTGAACTGTATGCAGCAGTATCCAGGTGAGGGACTGTGCGAAAGTATCGAATAGCCAGGGGCTACTCTTTGATCCAAAAGTCAGTTTGGTAGCGAAGTAGTACGCCTCTTTCCATTTAATGCCGTGCCAGCACCAGAGGGACGGGTGAATGGGTAGGAGCTTAAAAGCGTCCGAAATGTCGGCCTTGGAGAGCCAAGCGCATGTGCCTGCTTTGATAATGGCCTGAATGGCCATGTCTACGGAGGCGTATTTCAGGGAGAACTCCTCAAAGGGGATTAGGGAATTCAGGCTGGGAAGGTGGGAGGAATGAGGCACAGACAGGTCGTACGCCAAACAAACTTTATTTGAGAACTTGCCCTTGACAAGCCCAATAGGGCTAATGCCGCGTACACACGGTCAGAATTCTCGTCGGAAAAAGCTCTGATGGTTTTCCTGTCGGAATTCCGACGGAATTTCGCTCAAACTGTCTTGAAATTTAATGCTTTCTGAGCATGCGTCAAATTGTTTCCGAGCATGCGTCGGAATTTTGCGTGTCTGAATTGCATACACAGGATCGGAAAATCCGATAGAAAGGTTTTCCGTCGGAAAAATTGAGAACAGGTTCTCAATCCAAAGTCTGTCGGAAATTCCGACAGAAAAAGACTGATGGGCATACACATGGTCGGAAAACCCGTTGAAAAGCTCCCATCGGACGGTTTCCATCGGAAATTCCGACCGTGTGTACGTGACATAACTCTCCAAGTGTTGAAAGGGGGCTGAGTAAAGGGACCTATGATGAACTCTCGCTCCAGTTCGGCCTGTAACAGCTGGTCTATGGCCTGCTCGTCAGTGGCCGCTGAGCAGAGGTTCTTGCATTCGTAGGTTGTGTGAGGCCGGTATGAAACCCTGCTATGAATCCCTGGATAAGGAAGGTGGCTAGGGAGGGAGTGGGGTGTGAAGTGAGATAGAGCCCCAGCCACAGGACATTAACTCGGTCTAGTCACGATTTCTTTTGCTTGACCTTGCATAAATTCCTCCGATTTGCCCTATGGCATAGGGTGCAGACGTGGAGCAGGCGACACTGGCTGAAATTGCACGAGCCAAAGTTAAAATTATTGCAGATAGCTGCTCCTACTACGATCCGAACAGGGCGTCCGAACTTGTCCACCTGAGTAATCTGTACAGGGAGCGATGGGCCATGAACTGCACCGGAGGTGGAGGGGAACTCGAAGGGGCGACTGACTGTCGCATTGTCCATGAGACTCCAATTCGTGCTCTCCTGAAATTTTGTAAGTCTGGATGCTGCCTTGGCGGAGAAGGAACGATGGTAATCGTAGAATGAAAAGCCTCCGTATTTATAGCCCAGGTCTACCACAGTGTGGAGGTACAAGTCCAGCTCTTCCCTCCTGCTGGGAGAAGCTGAGCATATGACATCCCTCAGCATGCCGAAGGCCAACACGAATTCTGGGACGGACAATTTGCGGTTGAGCCTGGGATCTTTGGCCTCAAGAACCACTGACACGTCTCCCCAGGTGTAAGCTTTGTTCTCTGCCAGATCGTGGACCAAAATGAGGAGAGAGGCAATGTCCCTGCCGTCCAGGATGTTCTTCCTAATGCTGGCTAGAACCAAGTGGGATGGGTAGCCAATGGGACTCCACCCTGTGGTACCTGTAGGAAGGGGTGTCAGAACCTGAACTGTGGTCGGGTCAGGGATAGCAGTGGCCGGGCGAGCCTCCAAGAGTGTCACTCTAGTTTAGACATCTGCGACCTTGGTAGACAGAGATGACACCATGGTGTGGAGTTGAGAGATGGCGGAAGATATTGATTGAAGGGACGCCTGCTGGGTGCTGGGCCCGGCTATGGCTGGCAGAGGGAAGAAGAGCCTGAAGAGCTCGGCCTTCCTGGCTGTAGCGGGGAAAGGCACACCCCTGTGCCTCAGTTCCGCCGTCAATTTGGGGATGGTCCATCCTCTAAGGGGCTGCCGCTCTCTGAAACCGGAGAAGGTGACAGAGGGGCCGTGAGGTCTTCACTACCAGCCTGAGACATGGCTCTGGGTGACTTGTGCCCTAGATGCGATGTCCTGTCTTTGGGGTCGAACGTTGGGCCCCTATTGAGGGTGACATGAAATTCAAGTTTTGCTTCTTTTCCCTAAATAGGCATACGTACCCAGCTCGTGCCCTATGGGTTATTTTTTTTTTTTTTACTTGGGGGGGGGGGGGGGGGGGGGGGGCCGGGGGGGGGGGGGGAATATCATCCAACCTGGTGCAGGGTGGAACTACTGAACTTGACTGACCTAGAGGAGAAATGACAGATGACAACTGGTGAAGGGTTTGACTACCTGACTTGGAAAAGTGACTTGTAATGTGTTTGTTGAACTGCGGAGCGTGAAATGAAATGAGAGCGAGCCAACTGGGGCAAGCCGGGATGAATCGATGCATCGTGGATGCCATTGGATTCGAATGGAGCATGGTATTTGACAGTGAAATGAATGAAATGTTTTGCCATGAAGTGAAATGAATGAAAATGTTACGTCATGACAGAGGCACGAATCGGTTGTGCCGCAGCTACGACTGACAAAGAACCGGACTCTGGAGCATGTACTGAAATGAGGCAAAAAACAACTAGTGCACACCGGAACGAATCGGTGCATCACGAATGCGACTGGATTAGAATCGGAGCGCGGTATGTAACAGTGAAATAAATGAAATGTTTGCCATGACAGAGGCACGAATCGATCGAGCCGCGACTGCGAGTGACAATGAACCGGACTCTGGAGCATGTACTGGATGAGGCCAAACAACTGGGGTGAATCGGTGCATCTGGATGCGACCGAATTTGAATCAGGGCGTGATATGTGACAGTGAAACAATTTAAGATTTGCCATGATAGTGGTACGAATCGGTTGCGCCACGACTAACAACGAACCGGACTCTGGAGCATGTACTGAAATGAGGCCAAGCAACTAGGGCACACCGGATCGAATCGGTGCATCACGGAGGCAAATGGATTCGAATCGGAGCATGGCACGTGACAGTGAAATAAAAAAATTATTGCCATGACAGAGGCACGAATCGGTCATGCCACAACTGCGACTGACAATGAACCGGACTCTGGAGCATGTACTGAAATGAGGCCGGAAAATACCTGGGGCACGTCGGAACGAATTGGTGCATCGTGGATTCGCATCAGAACGCGATACGTGACAGTGAAATGATATGCCATGACAGAGGCACGAATCGGTGAGCCGCAACTCACAATACTGTGACTGACAACGAACCAGACTCTAGAGCATGTACTGAAATGAGGCTGAAAAACAACTGGGGCACACCGGGACGAATCGGTGCATCACGGGTGCGACTGGATTGAAATGTTTGAAATGGTTCAGCCTTGATAGGCACGGATAGGTGGGCCGTAAATTGTGACTGGCAACGACCTGTCTGTGGAGGATGATACAGACATAAAAAACGTCTGAGACACGCCTGAACGAATCGCTGTCTACGCGTCGGAGTGAGATACGTAAAATGAAGAAATGTTTAACGATACGAGTGAGTGGCAAACGCTACGGTTATGTGTAGGGATTTAACGAATGATTCGTACATTTGATATCGAGGTTTGGTGACAGGATATCTGAACAAAAAGCATGAAATGACAAGGTCAACTGAAACCCTACCTGCGACAGCTAAGCCAGACACATTGTATGAAAAACTGGGAACGGGAACGGGAGCCTCGAAAACGTAACTCACGGATGCTAACGAATTTAGAATAGTCGGCCTGGTGACGTGGTATCGCGCACAGGAAACCAACAAAGACCACAGGCGAGTGGGCTGGTTAAATACCCCCCCCCCCAGACTCCTCCCATAAATTCAGGCCACCATACTGGCCTTCTTACATTATATATGTATATACACACATACACACACAAATATATATCTATTAATGTTCTTTTTCCTACTAAAGTCAATTGAAAGGGGCCTTTTACAATGTGTGTCTTAAGACATGCACATCTGGAGTAAATGTATCCTCAGCCTTCTACTCACAGGCCTCAATCAATGCAGACATTTTTATGTCTTTTATAGTCTTAGCAGAGTTGTTATATCGCTTCAAAAAAAAAAAAATTGTAGCTGTGCTCATTTTCTGACAACACATAATCCAATGATGCGTGACTAATCCAAAAAGAGTTATCTAGCCAAATGCTGGCCAAAAAAAAATTGCACAGTTCCCATTACTTGGCAACCCCGGTCTTTACCATGCTGGTTTTAAAGGAGCCTGTAATGAGAGAAAAAGCGGACCACCATCTGAAAATACTAGCTGGCCGGCAGTCTCTGACTTCAATACTATGGGGTTGATTTACTAAAACTGGAGAGTGCAAAATCTGATGCAGCTGTCCATGGTAGCCAATCAGATTTTGTAAATCAACCCCTATGAGACACTGGCCTAGAACAAGCATGCATTTACTCATAACAGAACTTTTGAATTAGATAATCACCCAGAGGATCAACATGAATAGAAGATTTCTAGAATTATTAGAAGGTCAGCAATGACAGTCCCTGTATTTTTGTCAATACATGCATCATTTACTATCCCTAACACAGGCATAAACTAACAGAGTCACCCCATGAATACAACATCGTTGTTGGGAATTGATCACAGAATCAAGATGGCTAACTATCCTGTGCAACCCATAAAACAAGAATGATTATCAAAGTGTATGTCTTTGAAAAATAATAAAAAATATATTCAGTACAGCTCTGCAATACATGTATAGCTTCTCAGGTTTTATCCCTTTAAAAATGCATGAAGTACAAAGAAAAACTTGACTTATTTGGCCTGACAAGAATCCAGTGAGCTCCCAACCTTCTCTTTGGACTAATAACACAAGGAACAAGGTAAAAAGAAAAAAAAAATCAATGCCGTTTTCTATAGGGAATAGAAAACATATAGGGAATACCTGAACATACCCTTTAGGTAAAAATATCTATATGTAACAGGCAGCCTCAAAAAAACAGCAACAGCTTTTTCATTGCTTTATAAAATAGTAGCCTACTGTCACTAAATATGCCTGAGTAATTATCTCACACTGCCTACAATCTGTAATAATGCTTCCAAAGTTCCAATAATGACCTAAGCTAATCAGTCCTCCCTGTAACATTGTTTGTTTTCTCTCTGCAGTAATTGAATATTGAAAGTCATCTGGAGTAAACAATTCAATTCTTAGAAAGCTAGAATAGTCACTCATGGTTGTGCCAAGTAATTGAAGTTTTATGGCAGCAAACATGTCGATCTTCAATGGAAGATGAAATAATGTACGATATGGGTAACAAGCACAATGCACAAGGTGTGTGCGAGCCTTCCCCCTCTAGGTACCTCTAATATGAGATGTTGGCCATGATCTGCTTGTAACGAGAGGGATTCCATAATGCAGGCTCGGGTTTCTCACACACTCTAGGATGACTTTCCTGGAGCGGATACCCAATCTCTGGCTTGTCGTGAGACCAAAAATGTATGCTGGATCTGAGCTCAGGACTCAACGCCAGCTGGCTCTGCTGCAGACAATCCAGACGGCCGCTTAACACTGTAATAGCCATTGTCCTCCAACTTATGAGAGCAATGTTTAGTTGGACACATGCGTAAAAACCTGTTTTAGTTCTCCATAGGTAATATAAAAAATTGGCTGGAATTACAAGCAAAAAACTTTTAAACCTTTTAATAAATCGTGGACCTTCAATAAAATTGCTCAAATGCACGTATTGCAGAATTATCAGATGTACATGGGCATAATGGCAATAAATGATATTGAACCCCGATAACTTTTTATGCAACACCTACAATATATTAATGGATTTCAACCCAATAGTTTTTACTTGTATTGCATTAGGGCTCATGCACAATGCAGCTCAAAGGGAGCTCAAAGAAGCGGCTCCTACAGGCTTTTAAGCGGTTTTGAGCTCTTATTTTTTCTGCCTGGAACTCCCCTCCATGTTAGCCAATGTGTCCATGCACTCTAGGGCTTTTTCATGTGTTTTCAGGCATATGCTCCTACAGGCAGAACCCCCCCCCCCCTCCACCAAACTCACGTTTTTGCCCCAAAGAGCTCAAAAACTTGTGAAAACGTGCGAAAAAAATGTTTGTTCAAGCTTTTTGTTTTGTTTTTACTAGGGTTGTCCCGATACCACTTTAAGACTGAGTACAAGTACCAATACTTTTTTTTAATGTCATGTGACAGTTTGACTGATGGGCACTGATAGGTGGCACCGACTGATGGCTGGCACTGATAGATAACACTGATAGGCGGAACTTTTGATGTGGTGTTGATGTTTACCCTCCGACGGAGACACAGAACATCACTTCCTGTACCAAATGTGACGGCTCCGGTCACTGTTTTGGACAGAATATGCGGCGGCGCCCTACATACCTGCCCCGGCCAGCTTACCCCTAGTTCCACTGCTGCCAGACCAATCTCCACTCCGCCCACCAACTATCCAGTTGCAGGTATCGGATTAGGCATCAGGAGCATGCACACTGGCTTAAAAATCTTTGCTTCTACAGGAGTTTTGTGTTCTACCTGTACAAGCAGCTCAATGTTATCCTATGTGTCCATGTACATTAGGACATTAAGAGGCCTATTTTGAGTTTAACGTTTGCTGCTTCTACAGGAGTTTTGCCTGTAGAAGCAGCTCAATGTTATCCTATGTGTCCATGCACATTTGGACGTTTAGAGGCATATTTTAAGTTTAGCGTTTGTCAGAAAAAAAACCTTCTGGTTTGCGTTTGATTGGAACTTTCTGGCAGAATTTTTTTTTAATTCTCCTAAACTGTGTACAAAAACTACTAGGAGTGTTTTTCTGCCAATGGAACTATTTTTCTTCCTTTAAGCCCAGTGTGCGCGGAGTCTTAGAGGCAGAAGAAAAACCCTTCTGGTTCGTGTTTCTGATTGGAGCTTGTAGGCAGAAAAAAACATCAAATTCTCCTAAACTCGTCTAAACTTTGTACACAAAATGCTGTTGTTACTCCCAAGAGAACAGACGTTTTTTTTAAGCCCAGTGTGCATCGAGCCTAATGCTCAAAAAAGCTTGAAAGAGCTCAATAAAAACGCAAGAGAGCACAAAAATGAACAAGCTTCTTCAAGCTTTTAGAGGCAGAAAAAAAAGCTAAAATGTCTATAAAAGGCAGCTCTTTTTTTGAGCGGCAGTGTGCATGAGCCCTTAGTCTTGATAGGCTTGGAACGGGGGAAGTGACCAATTTTTGTTGCCTTTCATTAACTGTATGTAAAAACAGAACTCATAAAGGTAGATTTAAAACAATTTGCTTAAATGCACTAGTAGTATAAGGGATTTTAAAAGTGGTACCAAAGGTCAACTCTTGCCAACATCTGTTTCACTTGGCAAAAGATATCTGATCAAATGTGATACACTTCTGCTAGGATAGATGAATGATTGGGAGTAACAATGACATTTTTGTAAGTGTGCAAAATAAAGGTCCGCTGCCTTGCCTCACACCTGGAGACCCCACACTGGTGATGTCCACCTTGAGTTCTTTCACTTCTGTAAGCCCACCCGCCTACCCAAATACCTCTATTCTATATATATATATATATATATATATATATATATATATATATATATATATATATACACACACACACACACACACACACACACACACACACACACACAGTACAAAAGTGAGTACACCCCTCACATTTTTGTAAATATATTATATAATTTCATGAGACAACAGTGAAGAAATTACACTTTGCTACAATGTAAAGTAGTGAGTGTACAGCTTGTGTAACAGTGTCAATTTGCTGTCCCCTCAAAACAACTCGACAAACAGTCATTAATATCTAAACCGCTGGCAACAAAATTGAGTACACCCCTAAGTAAAAATGTCCAAATTGGGCCCAATTAGCCACTTTCCTCTCCAGTGTCATGTGACTCGTTAGTGTTACAAGGTTTCAGGTGTGAACGGCGAGAAGGTGTGTTACATTTGGTGTTATCGCTCTCACTCTCTCATACTGGTCACTGGAAGTTCAACATGTCACCTCATAGCAAAGAACTCTTAGGATCTGGAAAAAAGAATTGTTGCTCTACATAAAGATGGCCTAGGATATAAGAAGATTGCCATGACCCTGAAACTGAGCTGCAGCATGGTGTCCAATACCATACAGTGGACAGGTTCCACTCAGAACAGGCCTCGCCATGGTCGACCAAAGAAGTTGAGTGCACGTGTTCAGCATCATATGCAGAGGTTGCCTTTGGGAAATAGACGTATGAGTGCTGCCAGCATTGCTGCAGAGGTTGAAGGGGTGGGGGTTTAGCCTGTCAGTGCTCAGACAATATGCCATCAAATTGGTCTGTGCATGGTTGTCATCCCAGAAGGAAGCCTCTTCTAAAGATGATGCAAAAGCCCCCATACCTTTCAACCCTATACATTACCTATTGGGTCTTATTCTATCAGGTATCCATAAAGTCTCAGGTAAACTTACGTCCTTTATTTTATTGGCTGCAAAGTGGGTCATACCTAGATGCTGGTTGTCCATATCTCCCTCTACCTTCCCACAATTTTTAGCTACAGTGACAGATATACAAAAGATGGAACACCTGACTGCATTGATTGACGGTTCATTACCTAGGTTCTTTAAGATCTGGAAGGCATGGGATGAATCTGAGTTCATCCCAGTTTTTGGAAAGTCGAAAGAACCAGGTTGAGACCCCGCTGAGATAGCAAATAAAAAGGCAAACTTATAACTGAGGGTAGACAAAGGGATATTCCTGATAGGTTCAAAGGGTGGTCTTTGCAAAATGGACAAAACCAGGCTGAGATTCTACAGCGTCACTGGGGAAGGCACAGGGGAAGCAATGTAAGCAACACCCTGTAGGAATACTTTCACCATAGAATGAGCGGCAAGCAGGTTTTTGGAATAGAATTGCTAGGACCAAAACTTGATATTTGAAATTACTCAAGGCCAACTGCTGGTCTAGACTAGGCTGGAGAAAACAGAATTTCTTTTACTGAGGGAAGAATTTCTTAGGATGGAAGTTGCTGGCTTCGCACCAGGAAAAGTAAGCTTTCAAAGTGTGATTGGTAGACTTTGAGAAGTTGATTTCTTAGCCTTTAAGGCCCCTTTCACACCGGGGCGTTTTTCATGCGGTGCAGCGCTAAAAATAGCGCCTGTTCACCGCATGAAAAAATCCGGCCCCTTTAACTCCAGTGTGAAAGCCGGCGGGCTTTCACACTGGAGCGGTGCGCTAGCAGGATGACAAAAAAAGTCCTGCTAGCAGCATCTTTGGAGCGGGATAGGAGCGGTGTGTTCACCGCTCCTATACCGCTCCTTCCCATTGAATAGAATGGGACACCGCGGTGAAACTGCGGCAATACCGCCGCAAAGCGCCGCTACGGTGGCGCTCTGCGGGGGGTGTTTAACCCTTTTTTTCGGCCGCTCGCGGGGGGGTAAAACCGCACCGTGAGCGGCCGAAAACCGCCCCAGTGTGAAAGGGGCCTTAGAGCGAAGACATGGCCAAGTTCAATAAGCTTCTGTTACTCAAGAGCTTGCGTGCAGCTTCCAAGCTGTTAAAGTCAGCAACCCCAAAGCAGGATGGTAAATCTGTCCTTGGGACAGAAGATCCAGACAATCTGAGTGGGCCCACAAAGAGTCTACCCAGAAGCGGAGGACCACATCTTCCTGGATCAGTTTGGTGCAATGAGGGCCGCCGCAGAAATGCCCTTCATCTCGATCCTGCAGAGCAGGTGAGGAAGAAGCTTCACCAAGTGAAAAAGCATAGTTCAGGTTGACTGATCCCATGGAGTCATTAGAGCATCCACTGAGAAGGCCCGTGGATGCCTGGTCTTGGCAACAAATTTGTCTAGTTTGCTGTCCACTCTGGAAACCAGGAAGTCCATATCCGGCATCTCCTATCGGCAACAGAAAGTTGGACCATTCTCCAGAGTCCAGACATTGATGACTGAGGAAGTCAAGTCTGTCTGCCAATTTTCCACACCTGGGATGTGCATGGCAGTCAGAACTAGAGCAGCATAGGTTAAGCTTTCTGTGATTAGTCACAATAGACAGTGGATACACAGGCACTTTAAGGAAGATTGCTCTACTGTAGATGCAGATGAACTGGCCTGTGCACTATGGAAAAGAGGCGGTGCAATTGCCATATTTCTCTCGACCCGAGTCCTAGTGGCTTGTGGAAAAAATGTGCCAAGTTTATATAGTGGTGTGGCCAAACTGTTCCCATTGTTGGTTGCGACTTAATGGGTCTCAGCCAGTGCTCCAAATGTTAACCCTTCAGTGACTGGAGTGACAGCACTCTGGGTTCCAAATAGGTAAAGAGCCCTGACATACTACCATCTGGGTTCTGTCCCTCTCCAGGCTGTGCCTAAGAGTCAACCAGTCTTGAAGCTGCAAGAGAAGTTGAAGTGGCTATGTAGCAAATAAATCTTGCTAGAAGAATATCTTGAGAAGAAAGACAAAACACATAAAAAGGGAACATTAAGTGGAGTTCCTCACAAAGCAGAGAGAAGACATCTGTTCACCAAAGGACACTAGCAAAAACTGAGGCTTGCTGGGAGTGGGAGGGGTTACAAAAGGGCTTTTTACAGCTTAGTTCACCAGTGTACAATTACCTGAAGGCAGCTATATGAGACTTAAAGACCCCGTGTCCTGTAATGTAGACTTACGAAATGTGCATATTATGCCGAGATATGCAGTACTTATTGTGGTTCTTCTTTTATCATTTTGCCCAGGCGTACAAAATTGTCACCCTAACCTCAACCCTCACCTAGCCTTTTAAATACCGGATTTTCCTAATTTGAGTGAAAAAGCACCCAGCAGATGTTGCCAAGTCCAGCAGTTTTGTCGAGCAAGCACCATTGGATACTTCTCACTATCGTCTACTCATTACCAACACTTGACTCTTCAACAGGAGCCCTGTGTGCTTCACTTTAAACTCCAATGAAAACACACCTTGCCGCTAACAGATCATTGGTACGCAATGGGCATGGTAGGTGTCAGGGTCCCGCGCGGCCCAGATTGCGTGCACACAGGCGCGCGGCCATTCCTGACCCCTCCAGACATCGTGCACGCGCGCGACCAGCCCGCGGACGCGCTCCAGGTGCGCTAATAGCGGGTGCGCGCGCCCGTGCGCATGCATGTGCGCAAGTAGCGCTGTTTTGGCGCCAGTGTCCCTTTTTAAGGATCACAGCTGCAGTCCAGCGGTGCTGTTCGTCTGCAGCTCTGACCTGAGTATCCCCTGTTACCTGCCTGTATCTGCCTGTATCCCTTGGAACCCGACCCGGCTTGTTTGACCCTGCTGACCTCTCTGCTCCTTGACCCCGGCTTGCCTGACCCTGCTTCTGGACTGTGTTACCTGTTGCTGAACCTCTGCCTGCCATTGACCATCCTTTTGCCTGCCGCCTATGCCTGTCTGCCTTACACTGTGACCCGACCTGTCTGACTACCTCTGCCGTCCGAGTGTGCCTCTCTCCTGCACAGGGCCTGCTGCTGCTGCTGTTCCAGTGTCTGCCTCTCTCTCCGGTCATCTGATCCCTGCCTGCTGTACCATCTCCTGCAGCTCCTTCAACAGGAGAACCAGCATCAGCATCCATCCTGCACCAGCTGACCCCACTGGACGGACACTCCTACTCCGCTGTGCTCACGGGACCACTGTCTCCACTCCAGTGGACCCTGAACCAGAGCCGTAAGAGAGGTCTCCTTCCGAAAAAGCCAGGCTCGCCACCAGGTACCTAACAGTAGGTGTGCACATTAACTGTAGACCTAAAGCCTTAATGACATCCACAACCCAGCAATATCTTTTTGTGTGTAAAGGGTGCTGGGGTAACACATGGTCACTTACATATAAACAAATGTAAGCAATATACTAAAGAGCTGATGTGAATAAATAAATAAATATGTGAAAAATATTAAAATATTGAAAGATAACCAAATAATATAGCTGCAATTATTGTGAATGTGAACTGAAAACACACAAAGAAATGTAGATAAAAAATAATAATGCGCTCATATTAACCCTTCAATATTGCACTATATGCCACCAATAATAAATAGTGATAATAAATAATTTGTAAATAAAGAAACAAGTGTAAAATGTTAAACAAATACACCCTACACCATAACAGTCCCAAATGCCAATAAAACTCACTGATAACACAGATTAGGTGAGCACAACACACAAAAACTCAATGTTGTAGCAAACAACCATGTGCAAAACAAAAAGTCTCTCGCTAATTGCTTCACATCTGCTAGACTGATTCACAGACCATGATGAGTGTCCCCATAGGGTTCATTCAGCGATGCTGCTGCTCATTAATGTGGATAGGCATCTAACTTTCAAAGGATTCCCGCAATATGA